>JAGTTF010005657.1:0-23081 GCA_019095985.1 Streblospio benedicti
CCGATATTGATTATCTGTTATTCAAATAGTACTATTTTATGACAACACAAATATCTTTTGCTTGATATATTGATTCTGATTGATTCTGATGTTTTCTCCTCAAATTTATAAATGTCTTGATGGTCAAGTATGCATCATTTCAGTATATATCTTAATTGCCCATAATTCAACGTTGTCCTAGCAATGCAGTGTTCTTTGAACACATTTGATCTAGTGTTTGTTGGTTTTGTGAACATCTTGAACGTTTCAAGCATATTTCGCAAATTATTGATGATTTGCGATAGGTCTGTGTATAAACCAGGCCAATATAAATGTCTTTTTGCTTTCTCAAGACATTTTTCTAATCCTAAATGCCCTTTGTAGTTTCTTCAGGTAAAACACTCTAAGCACACTCGAACAACTATATTTGTATTTTTTAACACTAGTCCATCTTCCAATGTGAGTTGTTCTCTGAAGTTGTAATATTTCCGTACATCTTCTGGTAGTTCAGTTACCTCACTAGGCCATCCATTATTTATAACTTGTACTAATGCTGTTAAGTCTTGGCCTCTTTTGTTCAACTAGATAGAGGCCCCCCTCGAAATTTAGCGACGAACATTTATTCCGCCCTCAGTTCCCTTAATTAAGACTCTCAATTTCTTAGAATTATATGTAGAGGACATTTTCCATAAGGTGAAAGAAACTTTGACAGCCATAACCAAATTTCTAGACAAATAAATCCATAATCCAACTGGTCTACGTTCACCACTAGGAAAATGCAATTTAACTAAACAAAGTAGACCAAAAATCCAGACTACCACAAGAAATAAAAAATAACCAAGGGAGGAGTAATATGTTTATCCGTCAAGATATAATCTATGAAATGCTAGAAACAAAAAAGCAAAAGATATCGAGTGCATTGGCATCAAAATCCCAAATATGAATATGACAATAATCAATGTTTACAAGCCGCCTAAACTATCAATTGTTCGCTTTATTACACATGATATCACTTTTAGAAAGCATGAAGACAGAGAGAACAATTGTCCTAGCCACCTAGGGTGTTCCAAAATAACACTTTTTTTGAGTAGGCTTTAGTACATTTCACCATAGTTGACCCCTTGACTCAGAAGTTTGCTGATTTTTTTCTGATTTTTTGGCCATTTTTAAGTCCCTTATGGGCGTTTGAAAATTCACCCCAAGGTCCTGGGGGGATGCCTATATGAAAATATCCAACTTTGTAGTAGAGACTTCATAATGGTTTTATTTTGTGCAGACTAGTATGCTGAACAAACTTTATAAATAAACATATGCTCTAAAATCAAATCTTCATGGGGTTTGGGGCTAATACATGGGGGAGCTCAGAGGGGGTTTCTGTTTCTGTTTGCGGATAATCCGCAAATTAGCCATTACTGGCCTCCTCATAAGAGGCAACACGCGGATGGGTGTGAGTGCGCACATTCATAATTATAGTTCCTTGGTCAACCGACTCTTGAAGGTGTCGAAAAGAGTCGGCGTCCACCGTTGTGCTGTTAAGACGGTTCCACTGTGGTACAGTTCGTGGTATTGTGGCGTGCCACAGGGGAGAGTGTTTGTCACTGGCAGCTGCTCGGTTCAATTTCCAATGGTGTGCTCCTCGCGTGGTTCTTCCTGTGTGTCTATGGATGCCCACGCTCTCCCAGGGATGGCCAGATCACCATGTAGGATCTTGAACACTATGCCCAGTCTCTGGTTCCTACGACGGGTCTCGAGTGTAGCCCAGCCGAGCTCTTTTAAGAGGGCCGTAACCGATGTAGTGCCTCGGATACCTCTGGCCCAGCGGGCTGCTCTGCGCTGCACACGTTCAAGTGCATTGATGTCCTCTTTCGACGTGGGATCCCAGATCGCACCACAGTAGTCCAGCGACGATCGAACCAGTGTTTGGTAGGCTATTTCGCGGAGTTTATACGGGGCTCCTTTGAGGTTCCTCCGCAAAAAGCCCAACCTCTTGCTTGCTTTGTCTGCTGTGTCAGTGATGTGGATTTTCCACTGGGAGGCTCTCGTGCCATGACTGTCGGATAGAGTCACTCCCAGGTACTTGGCGTTGGACACTGCGCCGACGACTGCTCCACCGAGGGTATAGAACCTCACTGGTCTAGTGGTCTGCCTTGCAAGGTGTAGGATGTTACATTTCTTCACATTGAATCGGAGGCCCCATGTCTGTCCCCAGTCATGGAGTGCCTCCAGATCCCTTTGCAAGGTGACCTGGTCCTCGTCGGAGATGATGGATCTGTAGATTAGGCAGTCGTCGGCGAATAGGCGGCAGGCAGTTGATGGGCTGAGCACTGATGGCAGGTCATTGATGTACAATAGGAACAACAGTGGACCCATAACTGTTCCCTGAGGTACACCTGACAGTACAGGATCACCATCAGTACGACTGCCTGGGTGGGAGCGTACACCATCCACCAATACACTTTGGGTGCGGCCGTTGAGAAATTCAGCTATCCAGTCACTGGTTCGCCCACTAATACCGTAGAGGCGGATCTTCCTCATCAGTCTTTGGTGTGGCACCACATCGAACGCTTTGGAGAAATCCAGTACGCCAATGTCTATTTCTTCCTTTTGATCAAGCCTGGACATCAGATCATGGGTGGTTGCTAGTAGCTGGGACTCGCAGCTCAGCTTTTTACGGAACCCATGCTGGTATGGTGACAGCACGTTGTATTTATCCAAGTGGTTCCGTATGTGGCTGCACAGTATGTGTTCCAATAGTTTACAGGCAACACATGTCAGACTGACAGGTCGATAGTTCGCCGCCTCGCACTTCGCTCCCTTCTTGAATACCGGAGTGATCCATGCGGTTTTCCACACTGAAGGGAGTTTTCCAGAAGTGTAGGAAGTCCTAAACAAAGCTGTGAAGACTGGCGCCAACTCGACATGAAGCTCATGGAGTATGCGGCATGGAATCTGGTCGGGTCCCGCAGCTTTTGGGTTGGTTGACGCCCTTCAGTAGTTTCATCACGCCTGCTTCACTGATGGTCACGTCCGGTATGGGTGGTATGCTTGGTCCGTGGAGGCGGGTGTTTTCGGCATTGGCATCATCGATGGTGAACACAGAGCTGAACTGACGTGCCAGGATGGAGGCTTTCCTACTCGGGTCGGAGTGTACTTGGCCGTTTTCCTTCAGCGGGGCTGTACCGCATTCTTCGGTTCTCTGTGCCTTGATGTAGCGCCAGAAAGGTTTAGTGGATTTTTCTTCGAGACCTCGTTCTAGAATGCCGTTGATGTACTGAGAGCGTGCTGACTGGAGGCTATGGTTTGCCTCTCGGTGGGCTCTTTTGTACGACTCTCTGGCTTTTGAACATGGTTTGCCCTGTTGCTTCAGTTTCTTCCACTTCCGGTACAATCGGTGCTTCTTCCTGCACATCCTTTTCAGTTCTCTAGTGAGCCAGGGCTGGTCGTGCCTTGTCCTTGTCATTGATGTAGGCACGTACTTTGATAACATGTCAGCGATGTGTTTCTCAACCTGGTCCCACTGATCATCAACTGTACTTTCCTGGTCCGAGCTAACAAACTTGTTTGCGAAGGCTACCGTATCCTCCTTCATTTTGCCCCACTGAGCTTTACTCCAGCGAAACACTTTCCGGGGGGCCTTCTTTGTCAGCTGTGAACGGAGGCTGGCATCCACCACGATGGCTTCATGATCTTTGTCAGTGGAGATGCCTGGAATGGTGTCAGTTGATGAGATCAGAGAAGCGTTGGAGGTGAAAAACAGGTCAAGCAGGGAATCTTGTCGTGTCGGCTCACGTTGCATCTGTGTCAAGCCATTGTCTATGGTGACCTGTATCAACTTCTCACAGATACTGGGTATGGCGTTTGGCTGATGCAGGCTCAGAGTGTCCCAGCAGATCTGTTTGCAATTGAAATCACCAGCAAGGATTATGGTGGCTTTACTATTGCCGGTAATGTCTGTGACCTGCTGCAAAGCTGTTTCCAAATTGCCTAGTGACACATTTACTTGGTTGTCTGATGGGGGTCTGTAGTATGCTCCTACAATCAACGGCGGAGCTCCTCCAGCCTGTTTTAAACGCACAAACACCAGTTCGCAATCCTCACTCACGTCTCGCAATGGTATTTCATCCATGATCAGACCACTTCGGACAGCAATTAAGACACCGCCCCCATGCAAGGTTCTGTCCTTCCGCACAGCCGTATAGTTTTTGGGAGGAACTCAGCCGTGTACACTGTCTTATCTAGCTTTGTCTCCGATATGATGACAATGTCTGGGCATGTGTAATCACAAATATGTTCCAGTTCGGCAGTTTTCCCTCTCACACTATTAGCATTCAGCACCAGGAACCTTAGTTTGTCCTTCTTGTCTCGGTACTGTTGCACAGAACTGCTATGCTTGCTGGATTTACTGGACCTGCTGGAGCGTGATGTCAGGTGCGAAGTTTGTCCTACGTGACCCACCACGTGGTGAACTAGCCATCCCCGGATCGAACTTACTACACGGGAACCCACTGATGTGTTGGGAGGGTCAAACACAGAGTTGTCGAGATCACTGAGCACACTGAATGAGTTCGATGTGGAGACGTTGTATGCATGATAGCGTGGTGAACTAGCCATCCCCGGATCGAACTCACTACACGGGGAACTCACTGATGTGTTGGGAGGGTCAAACACAGAGTTGTCGAGATCACGAAGCATACTGAATGAGTTCGATGTGGAGACGTTGTATGCATGATAGCATGAAGTCATGTTCATTGACTTACATCGGAAGCATCGCCATGACACGTCAGATCCTCCTGCTTGCCTGTAGGTCTCCTGCGACATGCTGATGCACGACCTATGGAACCAGATGCTGCAGTTGTCGCAGCAAATGGCCTCGCGACTCCATCCACATTTAGTCTCACACCATCCACATGGAAACACGTTAGCACCTAGGGCAGGGCCTGGGTTTGGGTGCACAACACCGCTGATTATGAGGAGGAGGAGAGATCAAACGTCTATCCAACCTCTGCCTGCTGGGGTGACAGTGCATTTTCTTCAGGATGATGGCAGGTGTATGTAGAGGCAGCTTTCTTGGTAGGTTTGACATCAAGTTACCACCATGCAGTGTTAAAATGGGAAATAAAGACACAAACTTTTCTGTAACTGAGTGGATAATAATATCTAATTTCAATAGAACTAAATTTCATTACAAAACCTGTCAAAGGTAAGTTTCTGGCCATTCTGTACGACTGGGTATGTCACGAGAGGTATATATATTACAAGAACTCTATGTTTGTTTGTTTGTATGGATACTCTGCAGCCATCAACTTTGATGATTATAGCAGAGGGAGGCCACGTGGTGTTGGTACATGGACCTCCAAATATTCTTATTTATAATTGCTATTTGTAAAAAGAAAAATAAATAAATCTAAATTAAATATAACATATATGTAGTCTCCTCAAACTGCTATATTTCTCTGTCAGTAAAACATACATCTTGATTGATTTAGATGTACATACTCTAACCTGCTATATATTTTTTTGTCAAAAGTGTATTCTGAAAAATGACTGTCATTTTAATGTGAATTGATTGCTATTTATTTTAGCTGCAGTTATTGAACTGCCCCTCTTGATGGATATGTACCCAATTAGTCACAGTGCTGGCTCACTACACTTGTATATTCACAGAATTGAACCGTAAAACAATTGGATGTGAAAGTAAGTATTCTAAGCATCGTTTCCAATACCATATGTAGAGGATAAAAGTGGAAAACTTGTAAACAGATTCAGATTCATTTGAATAGTACCTAGTGTACATGATTTGATTAAAATAAAACTTTATCATACTGCCGAAATACCGGATATTCTTACATTTTTACATTTTTACATTTTTACATTCATATGTTTTACCAACAACGCTGCTATGACAGTATGATATTTAGTTTCAAGACAATAACTTTTCTGAGGCTTCCATAAATGATAATTTATTTGCATAAATGGACATGTGTATTCTGAATCGCATTGTGTTTCTAATTTTTAACACGTAATTACAGGATTAGATCTATGGCTTGATTTGCCTATTTTTTCTCAAACAATCATGGACCATTGGTTCTCCTGATTCAAAATGGCAGGTTGGCGATATCATTATGAAAGGTGTAATTTTGTCACTTCCCATCATCGTACAATAATATCATTGCTCATATTTCTTAATTTTGGCTCGTCAAACTGCCACAAGATGCTTGTTGAATTTCTATATGGAATTACCAATTCAAACAGATAGCCTATATGATTGTCTTTCGACCTGTCAATTCCTACTCGGTTTAGAATTGATCAGCTTAATGAATCCATATACATCCAATATTTACAAAAATATTTCATACGATGCATTTTCACCTACCACCAATTTTTATATGAAGATCTATGCTCTCATTGGTTTAAAAGAAATGCTACATTGTTACATTTCAGCACAAAGGCGATCCACACTAACGTTTATAAACATAACTTTGTTGTGCTTTTGCTATAACATTAAACATCTACAGTATAACAAGATAAAATAGTCTCTTTTTGTACAATCACCATGACCAAAGAAATAGTAATTTAATTAGGGAAGTGTTCATAAAGTACTGGGCGGGGGTGGGGGAGGGTCAGTAATTTTCCAAACTTGAAGGTTGAAACCTTTCTGGTCCTCTGCAACCCTCCCCCCCCTAAGTCTATATTTGGGAAATAAAGACCTTTACCAAGACAATATTGTAACTGGTATACTTGTCCTAAAACTTTGTTATGTCTTAATTTTGATAATTCATTTACAGTTACTTCACTGTAGACTGGGGTGGATAGGATTACTGGTAGATTACGTTTAATAAGAAGCTGAATTTCAAGTAAGTATCTTTAAATATCTTTTACAAAGAAAGTAAAAGCTGGCCATCGAAAGAAAAAAAATCGAAAGCTAAAATTCGAAATATTTTTGAAATGTCAAACCTTATTCATCTCAAGACTCTAAAACATGAATAATATTGTTTATCAAAATTAACCTATACAAATACTAATAAATATCATATTACATGTATTTGTTTACTTATTATAGAAGGCTTAATAGAATGTATGAAAACGATATTAATAATTGAACAGGCTCATATATCCTTCAAGATGTTTCATCAATATATTTATTTTTTGACTGGGGAAAATTACAGCAAACCTGGACTTACCTCTTATTGACATTATGTATTTTCGATTGTATGTAAATAAGATGTAGATCTATATGTAGATTAACATTTTGGTTCAGCTAGATGTATATGTACTTTTTGAATACATGTCTCAGCAACATGAGCCATGCCCATTGTAATTTTTGTTAATTTTTGGATTTGTTTTTAATGCTGCTGCTTAGTGCATTCATGTTGCAAAATAACTAAATAAATCCATGAATATGAAATTGTAATATTTTTTTTTAATAATATGTAGCCCCATCAATAAAAGATTGTCATATTCGTTTCACCGTTCATGTTGTGCGATGATCCGTGTCTTGTTAGGCCGGTACTGCTGGTATTGCAGTATCGGCCTGATAAAACCGGATTGTCGTACATTTCTCATCACATTTTGATTCATTATTTTGACGTTGTTCATCGTTCATTCGCAGGTAAATGCATTTTATATCGTTTCTAAAGGTTTTATTGGTATTAATGTAGTTTATATATATGTGAAATCGTAAATGGTAATATCAAATGATTTTAAGATCATGTATATTTGGAATAAAAAGACATTTTGATTCATTATTTTGGGCGTTGTTCATCGTTCATTGAATTCGCAGTGATGACCAGACCTTATAATAAAGCCTGTGTTACATTTGGAGGTTCTAAGTGTGTATCTACATATAGTCAAGATTAGAAGTGAAGTCGTCATTTAGTGCTTCTCAAAGTTTTGTGAAATTAGCACGTCTGCTGCGTCAGTGTGGCAAAGTGCTTGTGAACATTTGCAGAAGAGACGTTACATATCGTCAAGATTAGAAGTGAAGTAGTCATTTAGTGCTTCTCAAAGTTTTGTGAAGTCATTACGTCGCTGCGTCTGACAGTATTGTGAAAGTCTACGAGATAGAAGAAATGGTCGTGTGCGGCCGTCAGTGTTGTCTGTGACTATACTATTTGTGCTCTGGAAGTGCCATCGTGTACATCCCGCTGTGTGCATATTTGTGTGTTGCTGTTGTTCGCCAGTTGTGTAACTTTTGGACAAGAAGTCGTCTGCGTGAGGAGGAATACCCGTGCACGTGATAAGCTAGCAAACTGTTTCATGTTGTGGGGGTTATTCTTGACAGTGTACGTGTTTTCGTGTTATTTTGAATGTTTTCGTGTGCATTTTTTTTATATTGATATACATCCGTTATGAAGGAGTGTTCGTGAATTAGTGGAAAAACATTATTTAGGTGTGTGCAAATTTCCACTTTCTGCTATATGTTGTGTATTTGTGTATGGAAATTTTGACACTTTGATCTGGGTCATAGTACAGTTTGAAGATTAAGATCAAGGTGATTTTGTCATATGATATGTTACTGTGTAATTAATGTTTTACCTGTGAATTTCCTTTCATAATTCATTCATATCAACTTCATTAGTCATTTCGTTGCCACACTGATGGTATTCTTAGTTATTTATATGTGATTGGTACTATTTGAATTACCAGAACTATACTGCTGAAAATTTATTTGTTTGTTTGCCCATTATAACTTGGAAATATTTTTTTTTGTTTGTTTTTTCTTTTGTTTGACATTGTTTGCACAAAGTTGAATAACCATGTCTAGCCAAGAAGAGATAGAGGCTGATGCGGCATTTGACCTGGATGACCTCTCCAAGCGATTAGCCAAGCTGAGTGCCAAAAAGCGAAGGGAGACTCTTTTCCAACTTACTGGAGAATTTACAGATGACTTAGGTGAGGTTTCTGTTGATGTACATAAAACTGCAGAAAAAGATACTCAAAATGTTACTGCAAATGTGCAAAACAAAGTGTATATTGATAACTTTGAAAGAAAGTTACCCAGATTTTCTTCCAAAATTCCTGTGCCAAATGGTGAGGTGCCATTTAAGAAATGGAAGTTGGCTGCAGACAGATTACTGCAAAGCAATGATGTTTCCGAAAATAAAGTAAAAGAATACATTTTTAGATCATTACTGGGTACACCTGATGATATTGTTGACCAGTACAGGTCATGTTCTGCCCAAGAAATTATTGATGTTTTGGATAAAAATTATGGGGGTGTAGTGGATGGTGAAGAATTGCTATTGGAATTCTATAAAATGACACAAGCTAGTAACCAAACTGCTTCCGATTATTTAAAAGAATTATTTGTAGCATTGTCTGAGGCAGTCAACCATGATGGTCTACATCCGAAGGCATTAAACAAAACTTTGCTGAAACAGTTTCTCCGTGGAGCCACTGACGATGATTTAGCTGTAAAATTAAGATTGTATGAGAAAATAGATATTACACCACCTTCCTTTGCTGATTTGATAGTTTCCATTCGCAGAGAGGAACAGATAAAGAAAGGCAAGCTATTGATGGTAAAACAGCGCGCTAAGAGCCAAGCAGTGGCGGCTGAACAGATTTCCACATCATCGGAGCTTGACGATTGCAAAAAGAAGATAGCAGACATGGAGGCCAAACTTGCAGAACAAGCACTCCTTATGCAACAGACTGCAAAACAATTTGATAATAAGGTAAGAAAACGTTTCTTTTGTTATCGATGTGGTGAAGACTTTCATAAAGCTACGACCTGTAAAAATAGTCCAAATGAAGAATTGGTAAAAAAGAAAATAGATGAAAAATATAATGGTTCAAAAAACTCGTAGAGGTTGATGCATACGGGCAGTGTAATCAACAAACTTCAAAGCCCATTACTCCTGATTTGGTTGGTCATACTCCTGAAATAAAATGTAAGATCAACAATATTCAAACGTCAGCGTTACTTGATACCGGTTCCCAAGTTAGTTCTTTGGCTCACAGTTTTTATAAAAATTATTTTTCAAGTTACCAATTGCATGATATTTCTAAGTTGTTGAGTGTAGAGACAGTTTCTGGTCAAAGTTTGCCTTTTCATGGTTTTTGTGAGTTTGAAATTTCATTCCAATTGTCTGAAGAAAATATTTTCAAAAAAGTGATTCCATTTTTGATTGTGCCAGATACAAATTACAATAGTAAAGTCCCAGTTTTGATAGGCACCAATATTCTGAATCATCTTAGCTCACATCAATCTACATTTCCCGCAATGAAAATGGCTATTCAAGCCATCAAAGTTCATCAACAGATGTTAGAAAATTCTAAAGGAGAAATTGGTGAAATTATTTGTAATAGGGCGACTAGTGTACCACCGTTTACTGGAAAAGTAATGTTTTGTCAAGCAAAATTATTTACTCCTATATGCAATCAACTTGCATGTGTAGAATCTTCAGAGTACCCCATCGTTCCAGGGTTAGTTAGTATAAAACAGAATCCAAATTTGGTTCCAGTTGAAATTTATAATAGCTCTGATATTGTTGTGAAAATTCGAAAGGGTGATAGAGTTGGCTGTTTACAGCAGGCTAATGTAGAGTTACAGTCAAAGGATGAATACAAAGAGTTTTTAAATGAATTTGATGTTGGTCATTTAGAGGAAACAGAACAAAATGAATTAAAGGGATTTCTGGTTAAGAATAGAGATATTTTCGCGATGAATGTTAGTGAAATGGGTTGCTGCAATTTTACAGAACACAAAATTGAATTAACAGATTCGGAACCTTTCAAAGAGAAACAGCGTCCTGTTCCTCCCGGAATGTATCAGGAGTTAAAGAATCACATTTCTGAGTTATTAACTGCTGGTGTAATTGAGGAAAGTCATAGTCCTTGGTCATCAAATATTGTGTTAGTGCGCAAGCGTGATAATTCGTTGCGTTTGTGTATTGATTATCGCAAATTAAATAGAAATTCCAAAATTGACTGCTACAATATTGCTAGAATTGAACCATTAATTGACAGTTTGAGGGGAGCAAAATACTTTGCCAGTTTAGACATGTTTTCCGGATATCACCAAGTTAAAATTGTAGATGAACATAAAGAGAGAACTGCGTTTTCAACACCGTGTGGGTTCTATCAATATGTGAAAATGCCATTCGGTCTTCGTAACGCTCCAGCTAGCTTCCAAACGAATGGTGGACAAAGTGTTTGAGGGTTACATTATGTCAATTTGTGTAGTATATTTAGATGATATAATTGTTTTTTCGACACAAAAGAAGGATTATATGAAAATTTAGAAAAAGTCTTTGATCGGTTGAGAAATTCAAATTTGAAGTTAAAACCTAAAAAATGCCATTTTTTCAAGAAAAAAGTAGAATTTTTAGGCCATACAGTTAGTTCGGATGGGATAGAATGTACCAATTCACATATAAAAGATATTTTGGAATGGCCAGAGCCACAGAATGTTAGTCAACTTCAAAGTTTTTTAGGTTTTGCAAATTTTTATCGTAGATTTGTCCCAGGTTTTGCAACCATAGCTGAACCGTTAACATGTTTAACAAGAGGTGTTAGCAATAAGAAAAAAAAGGTAAAGGTTCGAAGAAAGTACAAGTTGAGTGGTCTTGGGAGTTCGACCAACAAAATGCGTTTGACTGTTTAAAAAAAGCTTTGACAAACCCTCCCATATTAGCGTATCCTGATTTTAGTAAGCCTTTTGAATTGCATGTTGATGCTAGCCGAATTGGGCTAGGTGCGATTCTTTACCAGCATGATGAACGTGGTAAATTAAGAGTTATTTCATATGCTAGCAGAACATTGAATAAAGCTGAGAGGAATTATACTGTGCATAAACTGGAGTTTCTTGCCCTCAAATGGGCAGTTACTTGCAAGTTCCGGTATTATTTGTGTAACAACAAGTTTGTGGTTTATACAGATCATAATCCACTGGTGTATCTCTGTACCACTGCAAAACTCGATGCTCTTGGTCATCGATGGTTATCAGAGCTGTCCTCTTACAATTTTGAAATATTTTATAAACCCGGTTTGAAAAATGCTGATGCAGATGGTCTCTCCAGAAGGGTTGGTCCAGACCAGTTGCATTCAGAATGTACACAGCATCTGAGCAAAGAGGTCTTTGATGAATTATGCAATTTATTGATTTTAGATGAATATACAGGTTTTTATGAGCATGTCAAGAGTCATGCTGCTGTGGTTTGTTCAAATTCTCCAGAGTCAATTGACTGGGGAACGGAACAGGACAAAGATCCTGTTTTGTGTAGAGTTAAACTGGTGTTATCAAAGGATATACACTTATCTATGAGGCAGAAAAGAGATGAGCTTCAGGGTGTTGTGAAATTACTTTTATATAGGGATAGTTTGTTGTTGGATCATGGCATTTTGTACCGCAAGAGTAAAAATGCTCTTGGGGAGGAGGTAAGAAGGGTTGTTGTGCCTGACAATTTGAAAGAGATGGTGTTGAAAAAAGTCCATGAAGAAATTGGACATCTGGGTTGTGATAAAACGCTTAGTGTTGCTCAGGATAGATTTTATTGGGTAGGACTGGGCAAAAGTGTGGAGCAGTATGTAAAAAATTGCAGAAGGTGTATTTGTGTTAAAACCCCACACTCTCCTCATCGAGCTCCCTTAGTTTCAGTGCAATCCACACAGCCTTTGGAATTACTTTGTTTAGATTTTTTAGGTTTGGAAGCTTCTGGACAATTTTCAAATATTTTAGTTTGTACTGATCATTTTACGGGTTATGCTTGGGCGTTCCCAACCAGAAATCAAGAGGCTAAAACTGTTGCAAAATTGATATATGAAAAAATAATATTACCTTTTGGAATTCCAGCGCGGCTGCATTCAGATCAAGGTGGCTCATTTGAGGCTAAAGTTATTTATAATCTTTGTAAACTTTTGGGCATTTCAAAATCCAGAACTACACCTTATCACCCGATGGGGAATGGTAAAGTAGAGAAAATGAATTCTACTTTATTAACCATGTTGAGAACTTTGACTATAGAGAAAAAGAGTAAATGGAAAGATCATGTTACTAGCTTAGCGCATGCATATAATTGTTGCAGACATGAAACTACAGGGTTCAGTCCATTTTATTTGATGTTTGGGCGTAAGCCAAGGTTGAGTTTAGACGTAGCTTTAGATTTGCCAGTTGATTATGCATCTAACAAAATTGTAAAAAATGTTTATGAAAGTTTAGCCGCAGCATATGATATAGTGAGTAAGTCATTTGAAAATGCAAAAGCAAAGCAGAGAAAATATTACAATATGAAAGTGAAGGGTGCTAAAATTGAAGTAGGTGATCTTGTCCTTATGAGGAATGTTGGGTTGAAAGGCAAAAACAAGTTGGCAGATAAGTGGAAGGATGAAGTATTTGTGGTAACTGATCAACCTAATACTGACATCCCAGTGTTTAAGATCAAGTTAGAAAATGGGAAATCTGAAAAAACAGTACATAGAAATGTTGTTGCCATTGGTTTTACCATTGGAAAAAACTAAGCGTTTTCAAAACCCTGATGTAGAAATCAAGAATGTAGTGGTAGACGATGAATATGTAGATTCTGATTCCGATGTTTCAGAGATTGAGCTACAGATTCCTGTGTCTAATGATTGTATTAATTCTTTTGCTGCAGATAACGAGGGGCTTTCTATAGCGTCCTCAGAGAATGATATTGTTGAAGAGGAGGAGATCTACTCTGAGCAAGCAGAGGTTCAAACAGTACCAGAACCTGACACACCGCTTCCTGGGCCTCGTAGGTCTAGTAGAGTCCGTAGGCCACCAACATACTTGGGTGATTATGTTAGTCATGGGACTGTAGTTAGTATGTTGGACTGGCAGGTCAAAGTGTCAGCGTTATTGCAGTTACTGCCGTTGTTTCCGTTACAGCATGCAGAGATTGCAAATGCAATTTTCTATGTAATTGGTCATGCATGAAAGTTGTACTATGTATATATTGATTGTTCATTTACTCATCAGCTATGAGTGGAATATAATATTATTATTCTACATTATTTCAGGAGGTAATTTATGATATATATGTGTATTCTTTTATATGGTAATATTATTCTAAATTGTTTCAGGAGCTAATTCATGGTATATATATATGTATTCTATTAGTGATTAAATAGTGCACTTTGATTTTTTTGTTGATTTTCGTAACTTGATAATGTTTGTATGTTTTTTTCTGTAATTTTAATGTCCGGGGACATTTTTTTAGAGGGGGCATATGTGGCGGCACATGTCGTATGATCGTGGCTGTAGAGCTGTTTGTAGCCCCATCAATATTAAAAGATTGTCATATTCGTCCGCGCAGCCAAACGTAGCTGCGCTTGAGCGTAAGTTCAGACGTAACTTTAAGGTATCCATTTCGTTATTAAATACGTCAAATCCACACTTTTCTGTGAGTTGAGTACTCTATTAAAATAATATCTGAGCACATGCTTTCATGTTTACATTGCATATTTTCCCATTTATTTGATACAAACTGTTCTATATTTAGTTTAACCATTAAATATTTGAGAATTGAGTTGTTTATTGAGTGATTATTAAGTGGAAGAAGCTTTGATAAAATTATTCTCATAAACAACCTCTTCATAGCTGAACAGACTCACCCTGCAGAATGTGTCATTATAACATTAATCAATTTATCCTTAAACCAAGTTCATGTCCCTAGTATTATCATCTTCGGTGAAAATAGCAAATAATTTGATATTTATATCAATATATAAAATATATATATTTGTACATAACGTTCTCCACGTTACGAAATGAGTTTGATCTACTACAGTCACAAGACTTTCTAGTATCAGTCAGCATGAAACACAAATATGAAAGTATACTTCTTAAACTTTTCAAATACACTTAAATCTGTATATGAATAATAGAACACTATTGAATGATAATTATAAAAATATGTTTTGCCTAGTAGTTTGTTTTCCTTAAAAAAAAACTCCCAATAGTCATTGAATAGTAGCATGATGAGATCTGTCTTGTATTCTAAGGAGTGTCAAATTCCCTTCCTTGACTTAGCAACATACTTTAACACGTTCATGTCAGGAATCTTGGTCCAATGCTCTAAAGTCAACTAGATAACATAAGTACAGTCTGGGATTAAAAATAAATTGATTAGGTGATGTGCTCTGACAGTTTTGATTTGATAGGAGTATATGAGATCCTAATTACGTAGACTTGTACAGAATGTTTATCAAAAGTGAAAATGATTTCCCCTTTGCAACTAACCCTGTAAGAAGAAAAAATATATATCAGTTAACATTGTGAACAGGTTATATTTGTACCCAATAAATAACTTTATTGCAAATTTTAGTGTTGTCTGTAATACATGAGCATTATTGTGACTAATAAATGTAGTCATTACACAGATATAGACACATTTGAAGAGGTTTATATACATTTATTCCAACAATTTAATATACAATGTACTCTTATTATGGAGCACTAGCAGACCTTGAGAACCTGAGAATACACTATATATATATATTTTTTCAACATATTTTCAAGACAGAAAATATCATGAGATTCCATTTCCCACTATTCTTTTTTTTTTTTTTATTAATTATCAATTTCCCTATTAAAATCCTTTTTCACATGCATTCCCAAACTTAGCTAAATACACATACATAAACTATTTTTTTTACTTTCTTCATCTAGTTAGTTTTCAATCCCAAGACTACTTTGACCCAATAGTTGTAAAGGAAACATCAGTACACTAACTACTACTTTTGGAGATCTATGTTTAAGTTTGATTTTGGATTGCACAATAACATAATATGCAAACTACCGGTAATATGATGAAAAAAATAAATAAAATTGGATATTATGATTTACAGCTGTACTATTAAAAAATATTACAATTTCATATTCATGGATTTATTTAGTTATTTTGCAACATGAATGCACTAAGCAGCAGCATTAAAAACAAATCCAAAAATTAACAAAAATTACAATGGGCATGGCTCATGTTGCTGAGACATGTATTCCAAAAGTACATATACATCTAGCTGAACCAAAATGTTAATCTACATATAGATCTACATCTTATTTACATACAATCGAAAATACATAATGTCAATAAGAGGTAAGTCCAGGTTTGCTGTAATTTTCCCCAGTTTATAAGGAAGTCCATCGTTGGTTTTCACGGCTTGATCACTCACACTGCCTTTGCAAGTTCTTGTTCATATACTCACGGCCTACCGTATATACTGCGTATATAGGCCATGAGATATGACGTTGCAGGAAGTCACCATCGGCTCTAGGTAGATCAAAGCATCATTCTGTCTTGAAGATCTGGTGGAGCAATAATGCTGAAAAAATATATTGGTCAGTAAATAGACTGTTAATGTGAATACAAAAATAAATATATTGATGAAACATCTTGAAGGATATATGAGCCTGTTCAATTATTAATATCGTTTTCATACATTCTATTAAGCCTTCTATAATAAGTAAACAAATACATGTAATATGATATTTATTAGTATTTGTATAGGTTAATTTTGATAAACAATATTATTCATGTTTTAGAGTCTTGAGATGAATAAGGTTTGACATTTCAAAAATATTTCGAATTTTAGCTTTTGATTTTTTTTCTTTCGATGGCCAGCTTTTACTTTCTTTGTAAAAGATATTTAAAGATACTTACTTGAAATTCAGCTTCTTATTAAACGTAATCTACCAGTAATCCTATCCACCCCAGTCTACAGTGAAGTAACTGTAAATGAATTATCAAAATTAAGACATAACAAAGTTTTAGGACAAGTATACCAGTTACAATATTGTCGTGGCAAAGGTCTTTATTTCCCAAATATAGACTTAGGGAGTGTTCATAAAGTACTGAGGGTGGGTGGGTGGGGAGGGTTGCAGAGGACCAGAAAGGTTTCAACCTTCAAGTTTGGAAAATTACTGACCCTCCCCCACCCCCGCCCAGTACTTTATGAACACTTCCCTAATTAAATTACTATTTCTTTGGTCATGGTGATTGTACTCGCAGACTATTTTATCTTGTTATACTGTAGATGTTTAATGTTATAGCAAAAGCACAACAAAGTTATGTTTATAAACGTTAGTGTGGATCGCCTTGTGCTGAAATGTAACAATGTAGCATTTCTTTTAAACCAATGAGAGCATAGATCTTCATATAAAAATTGGTGGTAGGTGAAAATGCATCGTATGAAATATTTTTGTAAATATTGGATATATATGGATTCATTAAGCTGATCAATTCTAAACCGAGTAGGAATTGACAGGTCGAAAGACAATCACACAGGCTATCTGTTTGAATTGGTAATTCCATATAGAAATTCAACAAGCATCTTGTGGCAGTTTGACGAGCCAAAATTAAGAAATCAAAAGTTGGAAGTCTGCTACGCATTGGATACCCTTCGGTGTAGCATTCTAATGTGTATTTTTGTACGATTTGTGCTTTTTGTATAGCCATGAGCAATGATATTATTGTACGATGATGGGAAGTGACAAAATTACACCTTTCATAATGATATCGCCAACCTGCCATTTTGAATCGGGAGAACCGATGGTCCATGATTGTTTGAGAAAAAAAATAGGCAAATCAAGCCATAGATCTAATCCTGTAATTACGTGTTAAAAATTAGAAACACAATGCGATTCAGAATACACATGTCCATTTATGCAAATAAATTATCATTCATGGAAGCCTCAGAAAAGTTATTGTCTTGAAACTAAATATTATACTGTCATAGCAGCTTTGTTGGTAAAACATATGAATGTAAAAATGTAAGAATATCCGGTATTTCGGCAGTATGATAAAGTTTTATTTTAATCAAATCATGTACACTAGGTACTATTCAAATGAATCTGAATCTGTTTACAATTTTTCCACTTTTATCCTCTACATATGGTATTGGAAACGATACTTAGAATACTTACTTTCACATCCAATTGTTTTACGGTTCAATTCTGTGAATATACAAGTGTAGTGAGCCAGCACTGTGACTAATTGGGTACATATCCATCAAGAGGGGCAGTTCAATAACTGCAGCTAAAATAAATAGCAATCAATTCACATTAAAATGACAGTCATTTTTCAGAATACACTTTTTGACAAAAATATATAGCAGGTTAGAGTATGTACATCTAAATCAATCAAGATGTATGTTTTACTGACAGAGAAATATAGCAGTTTGAGGAGACTACATATATGTTATATTTAATTTAGATTTATTATTTTTCTTTTTACAAATAGCAATTATAAATAAGAATATTTGGAGGTCCATGTACCAACACCACGTGGCCTCCCTCTGCTATAATCATCAAAGTTGATGGCTGCAGAGTATCCATACAAACAAACAAACATAGAGTTCTTGTACATATATATACCTCTCGTGACATACCCAGTCGTACAGAATGGCCAGAAACTTACCTTTGACAGGTTTTGTAATGAAATTTAGTTCTATTGAAATTAGATATTATTATCCACTCAGTTACAGAAAAGTTTGTGTCTTTATTTCCCATTTTAACACTGCATGGTGGTAATATATAAGTGCTATATTTACACCATTATAACAGCATACTGTAGATGGTTTACTGATACATATTGATTTTATTGTCTGTGAACGTGTTGACTGTGGTGTACTAGTATAGGTCTTAATACTATGTATGTAGCGCACCTGCCAAACGTAAGTTTAGACTAGTCTAGTCTGTAGATCTAATGATATTAGTGCATTTTAGTCAAGTTATTTGGCAACTTATCATACTAATGGTACTAAAGACTACACTCGCGCAGCGTTAAAGAACCTTTTAACTTTCTTACTAGCCATATATGAGAGAAATATTCCGACATTAAGTTAGTCTATTTAGCATTTTATTTTCTCACCTTTCGTGCGTATCCTTGTCAGTTTACATGCTTTTTTTTGATGAAGTGATCTTGCACTTGAAAATTGTCCCAGTTTTATACACGATTTGGCAATGCCACTGAAGTCAATCACAATCACCTTCTTCATTGCAGTTATCTTTAGGCTTTTATTGTCATTCGTGCATTTTCCCATGTTCATAGTCAAATGCTAACTAGCAGTATGTTCTTATTTTAATCATTTGGTTTCATGCGTAACTTTGCGCCAACTGAAAACATGGCGCAGATTTGGGTACTGTTTTCAGACGTAAGTCTAGACTTGCGTGTGCGCAAGACGTTTCAGAATACCAATATTGATATTCTCATGTGGGCATGCCAGCAAACCAGCATGATTGGCGCTTCCAGCATGCTGAATCAATTCTACTGTGGGCTAGAGAGATGATGCTCAATGGAACATTCCGTCAAAGAGACCACAGGGAATTTGACAGTGGCCTCTCTTGGTGGCGTTGTTCAATGTCCCTGTTCTGGTGGCCGTCCACCAGTAATTGGTTTACGAATGCGAAAACCCGGATCCACCAACCAAACCCATTTAATGGGCATTGCACTACATGAGCTGAAGATAGCAATGGTGCGCAGGCAATTTGCACAGACAGCCGTGGGGAGACAGCAGTCAAAGACCCTGTGTGAATATTTGGTGCTGATCCATGCCAAATATTTCCTGCAAGCAAGGTCTGCAATATCTGCACCGCGACTGGATCAGCTTTTGTGGACAGATCTCCACACTTACAAAGCCCTATACCCTGCTGGCTCCCTGGGGGCAAATATGGCTGATGCTGCACTGGTCAGTGTACTAAGGCACACATCATACTTAACTCAAGAGCTGGTAGTTTTTGCCCTGTGGGATAAGCAGCTACCTACCAATTTGCGACGTGCTATGGCACGGAAACTGATAGAAATGAGCCCACCTGCAAACTATCAATGGCAAACAGGAAAAACAGTGCTTCCTGATAATTTTCATAGGAGGTTTCAATTGAGTGCATTAATAGGGCAGCGCTCTTGGTTCCTCTTCCACCTCCTGGATGCTGGCACAGAATGGCTTCACAGACCTGTAAGGAGCTGGGAGGACTGCTCAGAGTACGAAAGAGTTGGGGAATTTCTGGGTGATTTGAGTGTTGTGAATGATGCCACAGAGAGATGTGTGAAGGACATCACTGAGTATGCAGAAATGGCACAAGATTCTGCTCAGAGAGAGAGAATCCTTTTGGTGGTCAATGATCACAGAAATGTGTTTCAAGAAAGAAGGATGCCCTTGCCCAGATTAACCCTTAGTAGACTAAGAGTAGTGTCGTGTTATATTGTGTATATAGATATTGAAATATGCACAGGATGTTTATTTTTATTATTTGTGTGATGTTTATTTTTATTGTTTGTGTGCTATGTAGGACAGAAAATATTGATATAATGTAGCTCTTCGCCCCCCACCCTCTGAGCCCCCATGTATTAGCCCCCAAACCCCATGAAGATTTGATTTTAGAGCATATGTTTATTTATAAAGTTTGTTCAGCATACTAGTCTGCACAAAATAAAACCATTATGAAGTCTCTACTACAAAGTTGGATATTTTCATATAGGCATCCCCCCTGGACCTTGGGGTGAATTTTCAAACGCCCATAAGGGACTTAAAAAATGGCCCAAAAAATCTGAAAAAAAATCAGGAAACTTCTTAGTCAAGGGATCAACTATGGTGAAATGTACTAAAGCCTACCCCAAAAAAAAGTTATTTTGGAACACCCCAATTAAAGTGTTAAAAAGAAAATTTCTTGTAAGGATAAACGTAAATAAACATGTTCAATTCGCATATTTCGCCACCTGCAGGTTGTGTGTGAATATGTTAACATAACGAAATGCACCATAGGTCATATAATTTTTACGACTCATAAGTAATATTTATCTTATGAAAATATAGGTAAGGGATGATGTATATTTTATCACCCTCCGGGGAGGGAGGTTTCAGTCAAGTTTTTTGGATACACCACTTTTTGTCGGTCTAATATTTCATCGCATGCGCTAAAACTTTTCATACCAGAATTCTACAATTTTCTATTTGATTGTGGCATTAAAATGATACATAGCAGATTTCAAACATTCATTAATATTATGAATAACAACCTTCAACTACGTTTTTTGAAAAACTTAATGATGGGGGGACAAAAATAATGGATTTTGTAAGTCATTGTTGAAGTGGTTTAAGAGTTTCAATGAAGATGTGATGTACATCAAATGCTGTTTTTACAACATTGTTGACAATCTATCTGTGTACATCAATGGTGTTTTGCGGATTTATTGTGATGTTTGCGACTTACTTGCAGATGTGGGGATGATCCAGAATAGTTAATTTAATTCGTGTAATTACGAGAGTGACGTCGGTTCCATTTGTCTCTGTGTCATCCTGTCTCTGTATATCAATGATATTTGTGCGACTTTGTTGCAGATTTTGTGTTCCTGATGAGTCAAGAGTGCTTCACGTGTCTTAGATTTTTCCTCTATGAATAATCAAATCTATGCAAATGAATGCAAAGCAGTCCCTAATCTAGTTGAAAATTGCCTAATATGCGCACGTGAACTTCATGTATTGCTAAGACAGCTGTGTTCCCTGGCTTATTCTACTAGAAAATACCCGTATGTCAAGCTAGCTGTCCGGATGTTGGTATAAAATGAGAGGACGGCAGATCCCGCGCACATTTTCGTTGACATAGGAGTATATTGATGCAAGTGTTACTGGATATTCATTGAGAGAAAATGGTAAGTGCATTTTTGTGTACGATATTTAAAATTTTGTTTAGAAGTTTAATTTATACCAGAGGCTTAATAGAATAACTTTGAGATTCAAAAAAAATGGCCTGTATTTTCCTAAGTAAACAAAAAAACAGTCAACACGATTTATGTACAGTGGAACCTGTCTTGGACACCTCAGTGGACACCTGTCTTAGTTTTTCCTATGTAGCATATATAAAGTGAACCTCAGTATAGTGGACACCTGTCTGCTTCTAAATAGTTTAGATACCCCGGTACAGCCAGTTCTATTAGATAAACCTTTTCATACGGAATGTTAACTTGACATTCTTGAATGTAATAATATATTCTCATATATGCATAAGCACCAAGACCCATTCCAATTTACAAAATTTTCAATGTCAAATGCATACAACATAATAGAAACCTGTTAAAGATCCTGATATGTTGCCTGTAAGGGTCCTTGATTGGTTAACTGACACGGCAGCATGGCTGTTTTGCAGCATGTGTCAGCTTTAACACAATAATTTTGAACAAAACCACATGAGTTTGAACAAAAGGAAAACTAAGGCTTTTAAAAAGTGTGGCAGTGATGTAAATGAATTGGTGAAAATGTAAAGTTGCTACAGAACAAAAGCAGTAAATAACCCCATTTACATTTATTTGTAAAGATAAAACAGGAAATCGGGATATGGTGTTCTTATTCATTGTACAGTTAATTTCACCAAAAATTATAACTCCTGTCGCTTAGTAGCATTGATTTGTTTCAGTGCTAAATGCACATAAGACAGGTTCCATTGTAGGCTGATTTACATAACTATCTTGGACAATTTGTGGTCTATTATCATTAGATTTTGTTTATGAAACATCCCAGAAAATTTAGCAATGAAAAAAAATCTATTACATAGTTGCACAGACCTTAGAATGAACAGACTGGAAACTCGGCAAAAAGCATGTAACAAAGCTGTGTGCTGTTCTCCGTGTTAACACTGTCATGCTGTGTGCTCTGTTACAGCTGAGTATGCAATGCGTGACTCTGTTATCTCTCATTTTATTGATTTCTAATTAGTGTACTACCACAGACCTTACAATGATTCATTCTAAGGCCTGTGGTACTGTTATTTTTATTAAATTAATAACATTACTCTCGTAAAGAAATACAACAAAATAACAGTTAATATTATAATGACATGGTCATAAAGCGGGCCCGCCCGTGTATAACATGCAATTTTGTATGAATAGGCAGTACCCTAAGAAGGGCGGCAGAAATTGAGTTACTAATAACTTGGGTGAGCTACATGTAGGTGTGTGTGTGTGCGCTCTGACTAATGCCCTCTTTTTTATAAATAGACAATCCCTAACACCGGCCACAGCTAGCAACAGACCACAGAATTATAGAAAAAATAAGTGTTCATTTAATGGCAAAATATCCTAGAATACACGGCTCAGTCACTTGCTCAATGCATATGGTAATTTAAGGTCGCATTTCTGCAGTATATGACA
>JAGTTF010005657.1:39000-59018 GCA_019095985.1 Streblospio benedicti
GTAACAATATTGTATTTTAAAAAAAAAACATCCATGCGTGCAGTAAGGACGAGAGGTTGCCTGTACAACTCAGCGTGCTATGACTGCTGAGGCTGAAGCCACCAGAGAAGCCAGAGCAAAAGGTGTGTGACTCTCAATAGAAGTTTATTGCCATTATGAAATTGAAATATATCCCACAATATAACCAATATCTGGTGAAAAATCAAATGTACCACAATAAGAGATACATGCATTCACTGTGAAAAAAATATACGTAAAGCATGCATAACTACTAACGAAAAGGGGATTTACCAGATTATACTTAAAAAAATCTATAATCCAACACACTTAAGAAACTACTGGTTATAAAAAATCATCAAAACATTTTAGCATAAATGCTCTAACTCTTGTTTTTTTGATACAGACTGTTGCTGCGCAGAGTGAGAAGAATGCTTTCCAGAGTTCTGAAGGAAGCTTCTGAGGTCCTTGCTGAGAGACAGTCTGCTATTTAGCTTAGGTTAGCTATTTCTATTTAGATTTTGATGCTGTCTTGGATATATGTTATTTTTTCATCCAGATGTCTTATGTCAATTTTCATAAGCATATATATTGAATAAACACATTAGACACTAGAGGTTATAGTGCTGCCATTTAGTGATATGGTAAATTGTATTGAGTAAAAGTTGAAAAATAAGTCCTAAAAGAGTCTTAATTTCATCCAACATTATAAGTTTGTGACACATTAAACTTGCATGTATAATTAAAATGTGTCTATATGAATTTTTCAGTAAGTATTACAGTGTTAAAAAAAAGTGAAGTAAGGAGATTTTTTTTTTGTCAATATGAACTACGCACAGATTTTTTCAAAGTGTAAACCTAGATTTCTTATTATTTTCGCAGATTACCCTGTGGGAAGGTGGAGACTTCTGTTTATTTGTGATGATAAAATGGAAGAGAAGAAGCATAATGCAATCTTTTATGTTGTACATGGGGGTGTGTGTTGGGAGACATTATGATTTTCAATATGTTGGTGTGAATAAATTTTTAATATTTTAACAGTTATGGTAAAAGGATCAGTATGAATTTAAAGTAAAATAATTATTTTTTTGGACATGTGGACAATTGATATTATTTTTTAAATAATAGCTTGTGATATAGTGTAGGTAAAAATTTTGTTGTGCAGCTCTGTTTGGGACAATTGTTGTAAGTGGTATTGTGAATATTTTGTTGGAAAAATGGATTTTTTCTGTGATTTGGGTTTTGATTGTAGGAGGTATTGTGAATATTTTGTTGTGAGATGCTCTGTTTGGTTTTTTTTTTTTAGCTTGTTTTAGGAATTTTTCATAAGGAATATTTTTGTGTTGTGTTGTAGGTGTCTTCAGAGTTTGGATTTATTGGGTGTGTGTTGTTATTGTATTTGATGAGTGATGATTATTTGTAGTTGGAATGGGTGTGCAGATGCTTGTGTAAGTTTTGAATAAATAGTTTATTTTAAGAAAAAATTATTTTAGATATTTAGTTTAAGTGATTTGTTACATCTTTTAGTTACATGATTATGAAGCAAGTTTCAATTTTGATTTTTATATAAAGAGATTGAATTTGGAGCAAATTTTTTATTTTTTTAGAAAGTAAGAACAAAAGTAGTATATATATATATTTATTTATTTATTTATTTCGGAATGTAATGGTTACTCGGTATGAAAATCTTTTTATTGGGTGATGATGGATGAAGAGAGGGTGCATGTTCGAATTTGTAGAATTGATAAAAATGGAGATAATTTTTAAGAAAAAATATGTTCAATATTGAGAGTTTTAATAAAATTTGTCAGTATTGGGGGTAAATGTAGGCAATGGTAAACGTTATCGTGTAAAGCGTGTCTAATAGCAAATGCGCTTAGATATTGTAATGATATATATTTGTACTTACGAATTATATATTCGTGTACAAATTTCAATTGTTCACTAGGAATTAAAGGGATCAAGAATTTTATCATGAATGTATTTTTACAAAGCAGTGCGTTTTGAAACGGAGTTCTTCCACGCATTTGTGTCAACAGGCTTTCACGATTAATAAGTGATGAAATTAAGTGGGATGGTATGGTTTGCAGCCATCTATTATTTTGTGAAGTTAAGTAGTACAAAGGAGTTCCAATATGACGAGGACTGAGATTTATGATTGATGGGTATCTGGTGATTAAAAATTTTGCAATGTCAAATCTTTGGCATCTTAAAGCCGTTTGAAAAAATCGTCCTTCACTACATGAACTAGCATCCCAATTACGGAGCATAATTTGGAATAAATTTATAGGGATTTTACCTACTATTAAAGCCCATGTTGGTAATAAGGTTCCACAGTGCATAAGATTTGTGTTAGCGTGACAAACGGTTAGTAAATATTCACAAATATCCCATACTCCCAATTCTAAAACTAAGCCTAAAATAGTGTTGTCAGTATGGTATCTACGACGATTTGGATCGAAATATAATTTGTTTACATTTGTGGGGGAAATCAGACATGTATAATAAGGTTTCCATGCGGAAGGGTCTCGGTTATATATTTTTCTAAATAAACTATAAAGGGGTGTCCATTCAAATGGTTGGTTTTCGTAATTAATGTTTGCACCTTTTTCTACTAGAAGTGGGAGTATTTGATAATTTTCGTTATCTATGGCTTCATGCAGTATATTATCTCCAAATTCATCTATGTGATTGATTGAAAAGTCTGAGCATAGTTTGTGGATTAATTCATGAGGAGCGTTTAAGTCGCGGATTGCCAATTGTAAAGGTGTATCGTTAAATTGATCTACAAATTCGATCAACGATGGATGAATGGTGAGAATATTTAATGCGAGGCTGTAATTTTTGACAGCTATGGCGGTGTGAAGAGAGGATGTTGTTGATGTTGAGTTGTTTTCAGTACCTAAAATATGGTGTAAGAAGAAAAAAATTACCATAATGAAAAATAACACGTACAAAAGGTTTAATTTTTTAATTTTTCACATGGAATGTATATTTTTTTGATAAAATTTGAGCGTGCGGAGGGGGGGGGTCTACCAGGAAGAGAGAAAATGGAGGGAGTACGACGATGTAATGCATAGAACAGATTTGGTTATAATAAAAAAATATCAAGTGGCATATTTTTAAGGAAGTTTGTGAGTTGTTTAGGAAGTCTTAGTGAAACATAAGCAATGTTAGTATGAGATTGCAATGTAGTGTTTATGGATATGGCGCATAAATATTTTAGGGGTATAAAATGATCTAGAGGTATAAAATGAAGAGAGACATGCCTAGCTAATTTAAAAATAATATCTTTGGGAATTTGTTGTGCGCATGCATTATCTAGATTTGTTATATAGTGTAAAGGACTATCCTCGGGGTATGAGGAGGAAGAAATTACAATGTGGGGGTAATGGTCAAGTAAAAATCTAGCTATGTCAAATCTATGTAAGCGCAGGGCTGTTGTAAAAATTTCGCAACTGTTCTTGGTAATATTATTAGGTGTGATAATAATTTTGAATAGGTCGAAAGGAATATTTTCGGTTTCTATAGCCAGTATAAGCAAGTTTTTATATGTGTGAAGAAGATTAGTATTTGCCTTATAATCTATTACAAGAGTTCTACAAATATTCCATAATTTTGCGTATATAACTTTACCAAGAACAGTGGCTCTATCGGTTAAAGCTTGGGAGCCAGTAGATTGGAAATAGAAATGGTCGTGGTAGTAATTATTTAGTGTAGATTCAGAAATTAAACAAGTGTATTCAGAATGTGTAGGAATTTTGTATCTGTAAGAGCCAGCGTCAGAAAAAATATGGTACAGGGGTGTCCAATTTCGAAAATTAGTAGTTTCAATGTTAGCACCTTTTTGTACGAGCAAAGGGAGGAAGGAATAATTGCCAAACAAAATTGTTGAATGCAGTACATCGTCTCCGTCTTCACTCAAGTTGGTGACGGAAAATTTTGAAGATAGGGCGTCTATTATTTTAAGGGGGGTTTTTGAGCATCTAATCGCTAAATTAAGGGGTGTTTCATTGAATAAATTAACAGAATCTATAAGAGAGGGGTTGTCTTTAGTAAGTTGTAAAACAAGAGGATAGTTACGTTGTGAAATAGCTGTATGAAGCCCCCCCCTTCGCTCAACATAGCTTCACCGCTTGGTTGGTAAATTTGTTGGATATCGTTGTGATTATTTGCAGACTCATTCAGCCAAAGCTCATGTTCAGAATCTGATTGTTGGGTGGATGAGGATGGAGCATGGTCGTTCTACAAAATTAAATGAACTCTTAATAAATTAATGATGTTACTGTTGGTGTACATTTTTTAAATTATATTTTTAGACTTAATTGAATGGATGTTAAAAAAGTACATACATTTTGTTCAGATGGTGTAGCAATCTCCTCCTCCTCCCTGTTGTCTGCACTGGGGGCTGCAACCTATTAAGCAGGATTTTTTTAAAAAGTAAACTTACTAATTAAGTATTATCAAGACTTTTGAAAAAATTACAATTAGGTTAAACATCTGTAAAAAATGGTTGAAAAATAATTAAGTGAAGATATGCGTACATTTTCTTCCATATGCGGCATGGAACTGGCGTGGCTCATTTGAGATGCCATTGTTGGGACCTGTAAAAAATGGTTTTGCTTATTATGAGTTCATTTTTGTAGACTTAAGTTGTGCTTCATTTTTTTAAAAAATAATCACAACAATATAAATATTTATGATGATAGCAGAGTGGATTTTTACATGAGGTTAAGTTCTTAATAGCTTTATATTTTTTTTTTGTTAGAAAGACAGTACTTTGCACGTGTTAAGTGCATGCTGTAGATATTTACAATGGAAGGAAATAATTAAGTGAAGATATGCGTACATTTTCTTCCATATGCGGCATGGAACTGACGTCGCTCATTTGAGATGCCATTGTTGGGACCTGTAAAAAAATGGTTTTGCTTATTATGAGTTCATTTTGGTAGACTTAAGTTGTGCTTCATTTTTTAAAAAATAATCACAACAATATAAATATTTATGATGATAGCAGAGTGGATTTTTACATGAGGTTAAGTTCTTAATAGCTTTATATTTTTGTTTTGTTAGAAAGACAGTACTTTGCACGTGTCATGTGCATGCTGTAGATATTAACAATGGAAGGAAATTATATGTGCTACTAATGTAAAATTAAAGGAAACCCTTGGCATGATATCATTTTATTTCAAACAAAATTTTGATCCAACTATTCTAGCCCCAAAATTATAATCATGCAAGGAATGACTATTAAGAAAAATAAAAAATAAATGTTGTGTTCACTATATGTTTTATATAAACATTCTAATCTCGGCTATCTTATTCCCACTGAGGCTCAATAGCCAATCCGCTATCAGAATTGTGTCACATGCAACTGCCTCTAGCAGCTATTTGGGCTCCTCTGAGCATTTGCTTCATAGAGACTGTAGAGTGATATTTGCTCTGATTCATGGTAAAAGTGAAATAAAAACATTTATGAATATAATTTTGAAAAACCATTTAGAGAAAGTATATAATTAGATATTTATCTGTTTTAAAAATGCCATTTTGTGTAGCATATCGATGTAATTATACTACAAAAAGGGAATTAATAAGGCTCCTCTCGGAGTAACATTTCATAGATTCCCCAGAGATAAGAAACTTTGGAGTGTTTGGGTGAAAGGGTGTCAATAAAAGACTGGAAACCAGTTTTTGGAGAACATTATAGACTTGGTTCTAATCATTTTGGAAAAGACTAATAAGTGTGCAGAGGATAAGACTAGAAAACAGAAAACAATTCATTTAAAAAGTGATGCTCTTCCTATATTTACACACTGCACATGCAGCAGAAAGCTGACAAAATCATCCAGCTGGGATGTGTCAACTAGAGACATGCACTTATGCTCTTTTGCATTCACTAATAAATTAGTTTTGTAATTCCACAAAAGCAACAGTTTGCATTATTTTGTCCTTTGTCTTGATCATTATCATTGTCAAATTCATCTGAACTGGTGTTTAAACTTTTATCACTATTTGTATCCTCGTGTTTATTTTCAAAATTGTATCCTATTATATACATGCATGTATTTGATTGAAATTCACCATCAGACATTTTTATCTGTGATATAAAGAATATAAAAACATGCAAGATACTGAAATTTAGGAAAGTAAAGATAAATCCTATAGGCAATGATAGTTGTGTATAATAAAAAAGCTACACTGTACATGCCATTTACATAGAGATATGGCACCCATAGGACAATTTGCTAGCTGCTGCCACTGTGGTTGCTAGGCAACGGCTAATAGACAGCAGAATTCGTCTGCTAGTAAATGGCCATGCTAGGAGTGTGTTCCCACCAAAATGTGCTGAGGAGCCCAAAATATTCTAAAATGGCAGCTTACATGAAGATGCTAAATTTATTAATAACTTTGTTAGCATGCCATTCAAAAAAAATTTGGGGTGTGATGAATGACTTTTCATGCAAATGTTTACAATTACAGCCTAACTTTTGCCAAGGGTTTCCTTTTCCTTTAATGAATAGAAGAGACATCCACATAACAAGGATATACTTTTTGCACACATTGTCACTTAAAATCGATGCTTCTAGTATAAATCAAAACACATAGATATAAGGCACACTGTAATGTTGATTTGAAGCATATAAATAAGCATTAATTACATTTTGGATGTGTTTGTATCCTCAGAGTTACGATAGTCACGTAATGACTGGTTTCAACCAAAATATGTCCTAATACATTTGTTATACATTAAAACTACGTGTCCTCTAGAATCAATACGCTAAAATCTAAACCTGCAACATGTGTGGTTACCTATTACTATGTGATATAAGTGCACAGAAAAAGTACTTACAGATTTGCGATATCCTTTTTGAACACACAAACGAACCGCCTACTGTACATTAGATTGTACACTGTGGTGTGCATACTTCTCTCTGCTTTTATATGGGCTAAAATGCCGCAAGTTATGATGGCGGGTGCCGAGAAAATAGTGGTAACATATTTTATGATTGGGCTAAAATTCACAAACTGTGAGGAGGGAGGGGATTTATGTTGACAGAGGTGTCCGGAAATTATAGTTGTAACATCTGTGTACGTATTTTATGATGCTTATGTAGGGAAACTGGGCCATGCACACCAATGGATTGGATTAACTCTTGTCATGACGATACGTTATTGATTTAAAGAGGTATAAGGCTAAAGAACTGTTTTTTTAATTCAATGGTAATTATACCTTTAGTTTATAACCTTCAACTACGTTTTTTGAAAAACTTAATGATGGGGGGACAAAAAATAATGGATTTGTAAGTCATTGTTGAAGTGGCTTAAGAGTTTCAATGAAGGTGTGATGTACATCAAATGCTGTTTTTACAACATTGTTGACAATCTATCTGTGTACATCAATGGTGTTTTGCGGATTTATTGTGATGTTTGCGACTTACTTGCAGATGTGGGGATGATCCAGAATAGTTAATTTAATTCGTGTAATTACGAGAGTGACGTCGGTTCCATTTGTCTCTGTGTCATCCTGTCTCTGTATATCAATGATATTTGTGCGACTTTGTTGCAGATTTTGTTCCTGATGAGTCAAGGGTGCTTCAGGTGTCTAGATTTTTCCTCTATGAATAATCAAATCTATGCAAATGAATGCAAAGCAGTCCCTATTCTAGTTGAAAATTTCCTAATATGCGCACGTGAACATCATGTATTGCTAAGACAGCTGCATTCCCTGGCTTATTCTACTAGAAAATGCCCGTATGTCAAGCTAGCTGTCCGGATGTTGGTATAAAATGAGAGGACGGCAGATCCCGCACATTTTCGTTGACACAGGAGTATATTGATGCAAGTGTTTACTGGATATTCATTGAGAGAAAATGGTAAGTGCATTTTTGTGTACGATATTTAAAATTTTGTTTAGAAGTTTAATTTATACCAGAGGCTTAATAGAATAACTTTGAGATTAAAAAAAAATGGCCTGTATTTTCCTAAGTAAACAAAAAACAGTCAACACGATTTATGTACAGTGGAACCTGTCCATGTGGACACCTCAGTATAGTGGACACCTGTCTTAGGTGGACACTTCTCAGTTTTCCTATGTAGCATATATAAAGTGAACCTCTGTATAGTGGGCACCTGTCTGCTTCTAAATAGTTTAGATACCCCGGTACAGCCAGTTCTATTAGATAAACCTTTTCATACGGAATGTTAACTTGACATTCTTGAATGTAATAATATATTCTCATATATGCATAAGCACCAAGACCCATTCCAATTTACAAAATTTTCAATGTCAAATGCATACAACATAATAGAAACCTGTTAAAGATCCTGATATGTTGCCTGTAAGGGTCCTTGATTGGTTAACTGACACGGCAGCATGGCTGTTTTGCAGCATGTGTCAGCTTTAACACAATAATTTTGAACAAAACCACATGAGTTTGAACAAAAAAAACTATAAGGCTTTTAAAAAGTGAGTTCTAAAGTGTGGCAGTGATGTAAATGAATTGGTGAAAATGTAAAGTTGCTACAGAACAAAAGCAGTAAATAACCCCATTTACATTTATTTGTAAAGATAAAACAGGAAATCGGGATATGGTGTTCTTATTCATTGTACAGTTAATTTCACCAAAAATTATAACTCCTGTCGCTTAGTAGCATTGATTTGTTTCAGTGCTAAAGACATCAAAATCTGTATAACCATCTGAATTGTAATTAGTTTGATCCTGGACATTAAAACTTTAGCATATATTTGTCGCATGATGGGGAGTAACTTTGAATAATTTCAGTGCTAAATGCACATTTTATTTTGTTAATATTCTCAACTTGACTTCTCCCAAAGGTGTCCACATAAGACATTGTAGGCTGATTTACATAACTATCTTGGACAATTTGTGGTCTATTATCATTAGATTTTGTTTATGAAACATCCCAGAAAATTTAGCAATGAAAAAAATCTATTACATAGTTGAGTGAAAACGCATAAATGTATAGTTTTTATACACATGTGGTGGATGGGCATCGGGACAGTTAAATATTGACGTTTGCATTGTGTTTATGAGTATACATCGGGGACAGTTAAAATCTTGAAGGTTGAGTTTTGAAAGTTGCTTACGTCAGGACAGTTACATTTTGAAAAAGTCACGTATAAATAGTCCTTTGTTGTTTTTCCTTTCCTTACAGGCTGAATATAGTCCTACATCTAAAGCGTCACTCACGAAGAATTTATTTTACAGAAAAACGAGTTTAAAATCGTACCCTCCACATAAATTTGATGAAGGATTTATGATGAAATCACCTGAAGATTACGTGATAAAACCTAACGAATCTAGAAAAATTGATCTTCAATTAATGATAAAATTACCTCTTCACCATATTGGTCAAGTGATGACCCCTCCTTTAGAAGGCGATTTACTTGTGACACCTATTACCATTAGTGGACGTTTAACCAAAGTTAAAATTGAATTGACTAATACTGCAGACAGAAAAATTTATTGCCGAAGAGGAAAAACTGTAGCTTTTCTCATTTGCATTAAATGTGAAGAAATTTCGGATGCATAGAATTAAGATGTGGGTTTTAAAATTTTAAAAAACGATGGTGATGCTATTTATTTATTTATTGTGTATGCGTAACATTTTAAAAGTAATTCTTTCTTATTGTTGTAGAACTTTTTGATGAAAGTCTCTCTCTCTCTGATGTATAAGTGAATTGTAAGTAATTTTTTATCTATTGTTGTTGTTGTCATTTAAACGTAATTTCATTTATTTCAAAAAATTATTAAAATTTGTTAATTTTTCTTGCAGGGGGAAACACACTCTCTCAAAGCTCTCTTTCGTCTGATTCTTTTGCAGAACAGTTCTTCTCATCTATGGTACGTTGAAAAAATTATTTATTTTAAAAAAAATATTATTATTCTAAATATGTACTACGCATTAGTAGTGACTAATTTTTTACTTTTTTTCTTCAGCATAACTATCCGAGGGTGCTACTGTATTTAACAATTTGCCAAATCCAACCAACGACAAAGAAATATATCAACCTCTACAGTTTCAACAGAAGAATTCGTCCAAATGGATATATTGTTTTCTACTTTAAAGAGTTAACAATTAAATTATCTGCAAAATTTACATTACAAATTTTTATCAAAAACAATGTGTTAGAAACAATTGTGAAGTTACCATCGTATGTTAGGTCTTTTATAAATTACGTGGCACGTGTCAGCGGTGTACGAATAGGTAAATTCCATTTTAAATTTACAAATATTCAGTGCGGGTGCAAAATTAACTTTCATACTTTGGAGCAGCAATGCGTTGTTGTAAAACGAATGCATGAAAGCAAAGTAGTAACCCACTATTTCACCACTGACACTCAAGCGTACATACAATGTTATAGTGAATACGGAGCCTACCAACTTCGAAAAAAATCCATTAGGTTCATAGGAAATTCTTTTGACAATATTGAAAAACTACTTGAAAGTACATTACCTTATTTTGTTGTTAATTAGAAGAGAAAAATGTACCCGTTTGAACTATCGCGTTTTGTACGAGACTTTATGAATTTTATGTTAAAATGCCACAAATTGGATTGTTACAGATTTATGTGGCTCCCAGACAGCACTGACAATGAGTTTTATGATTTTTGCATGTATGTGAGAAATGTTATGAAGAAAGTAAATTTACCGGATGTATTAAAAGAAAAAAGTCATTTAACTAGATTATGTGAACAGTTAAGCCGGCTTATTGGTAGACAGGGAGTTACGTTTAAAAATAACAAATATAATGTGGAAGCTCATATTTCAGTACCTGATTCCAAATACCATTTATTAATATTTATGTTGAAAGGGCCCAGCTTTTTGTTCGAATTAGAAGTAAAAGACAAAACAAAAAATCAGCAGAGTTCAAAAAAATCGGGTGGTGACAATATTTTTGAGGTGATGGAGGCCCGGCCAACATCCGTTAGTGTTATTGAGTCACCTTCAAAAAGAAACCATGAAGATTCGGACGACGACGACAACGGGCAGAAAAAAGAAGAGGCGCCGCCAATTTCTAAAAAGAAGATCCGCGGTGATAGGCAGAAAGAAGAAGAAGACACCGAAGTGGCGTCAACTTCTAAAAAGAAGATCCGCGGTGATAAGCAGAAAGAAGAAGACACCGAAGTGGCGTCAACTTCTAAAAAGAAGCAGGGTGTAGAGTCAAAAAGTAAATTTTAATGCGAATGAAGCAACGTCGCTTTAAAAAAAGTAAATTTTAATGAAGAAGAAGCTGAACAAAAAGAAGAAGGCGTCAAGAAGATAAAAAGAACTCAGGGTGGTGATGATAATGATGGAGATTTTAATTAGTGAAAAGAGTTGAATTCTAAAAAGATATGTGAGAGGCAGAAGATGATTTTCTAATAATGAAAAAGTATAGAGTCAAATAAACAAAATTTTAATGCGAATGAGCAGATTACTAAAATGTAGAAGAATTTTCTTCACTCAATAAAGTGATGTGATGATGATGGAGACGACGATTTAGTGAAAGAGTTGAAAGGATATGTAGAAGGAATTTCTAATAATGAAGCAGTATGCACTAATAAGGAAGCAGAAGTTTTTTTTTGCTCATGATGTGTCGAGGAAAAGAAGAAAGTGAACAAGAAGAAGAACAAGAACAAGAACAAGAACAAGAAAGCGATAGTGGCAGCGAAGGCGAATGTACTAATGACGGAGATGATAATTTTGAAGACTCTCTCAAAAGAATGATAAGTAAGACTAGTTCAGTGAAAAACATTAAGATGCTAGATTCTAATTTTGAAGACAGTAAACGTAAGGCTGTTCATTTGGGGGTCGTTTTAACAAAATTAGGGACGTATATTGGCAAGACAAAAAAAAATGTTGGAAACATTTAAAAGAATAAAAACGCAATTAAAAAACCGAAGAAAAAAAAAAAGCAATAGAAGCCGAGGTAAAGCTCAACAAAAAGGTTTTACGTAAAATGAAAAGTACAAACTAGGACTCTGTTTAGTTTGTGTGATGTTGTCCTTGATTTTGCAGGAACAGTAAATGAACCTTTAAAAGATTGCAAACAATGTAGGATGCATTGTTTGTTAGGTTTAACAAAAGATCTACAAAAGTAAACAGCAATTAAATAAATCTAAATCTAAGAAATCTAAGAAAAAAATCTAAGAAATAAAATTGAACACATTCTCTTTTGCTTACAATGCTCTCACTGCTTAAAATTGTACAACTGCTTGAAATTGTGCAATGACAAGAAGTCTCAACAAAATTCAATTGCAGATCCTTCTTCAAGCAAGGTGTGGATAGTATTATTTTTTAAAAGTCAACTTGAGATGTGAAACGAATGTTTGTAAAATTATAAGACACCACTAGATAAACTTTTTAGAATTTTATTTTAACATTCCAAATGAATCAAAACGTAAATATGTACACACATTTCTAGATTACAAAATTCTGAACAGTGATCTCACAAGTCAAGAAAAAAAAATTACATTTCATCTGTATACACACATATTTTTGCAAACAACCACTTGTGATTCTATGCTAAACAAAATAGCTATTTATTTAAAAAATTACATTTTTTCATCTGAACACATATATTTAAACAAAAACAACCACTTCTGATTCTATACTAAACAATTCTGAACAACAAAGTCAATCTAAACACATTTCTAGATTACATTTGCAAACACCACACTTGTGATTCTATGCTAAACAAAATAACGATATTTTACAAAGATCTCTACACACATTTCTAGATTACAAAATTCTAAACAGTGATCTCGCAAGTCAAGAGTAAAAAATTACATTTCATCTGCACACACACATATTTTTGCAAACAACCACTTGTGATTCTATGCTAAACAAAATAGATATTTTACAAAGACCTCTACACACATTTCTAAATTACACAACAGATTAAATGCATCAAACAGATATGTATATTCAAGAAACAGGTATGTACATGGTAAGCAATGTTCAGATTTTTTATCATACTCTTCTATGCTTTTAAGCAAACAAGATTTTCATCTGCACATATTAGTTTAGCAATATATATTACAAAGAAAGAAAAAACTATTGCAGTAAGTACGAAGAATAATATATTTCATCTGAGTGTTCAACATTTTGACACAAGATCATTGCTAAGAAATTTTCTCAAAATGCTTCCCAGAAACAAACCAACAAGAAACATGAAAAGGACGTTGAAAAAAACCTTTGAGATAACCTAAAGAACTATTAGAACAACGAGCTAAAAGTTTTTTAAGAACCCTCACAAGTACAAAGCACTTCACAAACATTTTGACACAAGATCATTGCTAAGAGTTTTTTCTCAAAATGTTTCCCAGAAACAAACCAACAAGAAACATGAAAAGGACGTTGAAAAACCTTTGAGATAACCTAAAGAACCATGAGAACAATGAGCTAAAAGTTTTTAAGAACCCTCACAAGTACAAAGCACTTCACAAACATTTTGACACAAGATCATTGCTAAGAAATTTCTCAAATGCTTCCCGGAAACACATCACCAAGAAAACATGAAAATGGTGTTGAAAAACCTTTGAGATAACAACAACAAAATCAACAACACGAGTCCAGACCTACTAAGATATCACTCCTTACAATGGAAGCCAATAATCTCCACATACTTCTACACTATGCTATTCGAAAGAGCAAATGGAGGTTAGCAGCTGCTTTAATCAGAGACGGAGCAGACATGAACAAAGTTAGTGGGCAGGGCCAAACTGCGCTATACTTCGCCTGTTTATACTCTGATCCGTTTTACAAACCCATCCCGATGTGCATATTCACTCGATTGATTACACCGTACAACGTTAACTTACCCGACGAAGACGGGGATACACCATTATGCATGGCCGCAATGAACAAAAGTGCAGACTTGATTACCACTCTACTCGCACACGGAGCGGACATTAACGTGTCAGGTGCATACAACACCACTCCACTACACTACGCTCTCTCAATTTGCTACAAAGGTTCACCTACAACTGAAATGATTTCACAACTCGCTTCACCAAAAAACATCAACGTGATAGACAAATGGAACCGAAGTGCTTTTCAAATGGCAATGTATTATAATCTACACTCGATAGGACTACTTCTACTGAAACGAGGAGCAGACCCAAGCACCGTGATGGACTTTCGAATGGAGCTTTCACTAAGCGAACTGTGTATCGTCTCCATTCGCCGAGCCATGAGCGTGATCTCGGACGAAACGCTCGCGGCACTACCTCTACCGCACACAATCTTAAAACAGATGGACATGAGCGGTATCGTCGACCACTTCGACCACTTTCTGACGATGAACCACAACATTTCTAAAAGATGGATATAAACAGTATCGACCACTATCTGAAGACGACGAGACTGCCTGAATACCCCGACAACTCTGAAGACTCCGACAATTAGATATATGAACTGTACTGATAACGAATAAATATATGAACTGTACGGTCAACCAAAATCAATAAACATTTTTGTGTTCCACTTCAATAAAATACATTTGTGCTTTTTTTTTTGTTTTTGTTGATGGGGGGTTGTGCGGTCAGTCTGTCCACGAGGGGCCCGTAATGTTGTTGCAAGCCCTCTATGGCGGTCACCATGATATTTGTACGCTCGGTGGGAGATAAACGTGTAGCGCGGAAGGCGGTGAGTTGTAAGTGATGGCAGGCGGTCTGGAGAATGCCATGCATTCTCGTGATGTGAGTCAAATATGTCAGGCGTGGTCATGGCAGAGCCAAGGCGTCTGTTGAGATCGTTATCGCCGGCAGGAATGTACCGCCGCTGATTGCTGTCTTGTGATGGCGGCGTGCGCTGGCCAGGTGGCAGGTCAGTGGATGAGTCGGCGTCGGCGCCGTCGGCTGCGTGACTGTATAAAACTATGGAACGAAACTCAATTAGATATACGAAAAAGTACTACTCTTTCACTATGTAAGAAAAAATTAAAAGATATTTATAGTATTTACACATACCCTCTTTTTCTGGATTTCGAAGGAACGGGACCCATAAACCATAGCAGAATGAGAATGGGTCTTAGTGGTTTAAATTGCCACAGAAAGAAATACAATTTTATCGATTATGATATGTGTGACCTATGCCATTTGGCTAAAGAGGACACAACACATTTCTTTCTATATTGTCCCGCCCATGCAGCTCAAAGACAGGAATTGCTTGATGGTCTTAGCAGAGAGATACCAATGGCTGTTCAGACCCATATAGAAAATTATCATAACAATAGAAATATCAAATCCTTCATTAATATATTAGTAAATGGAACAAAAAATAAGGAAATTGACAACATTATTTTTAAACATATTTTTGACTTTATCAACAATACTCAAAGATTTGTATGAATTCAGGACAAATAAAAAAACTTTCACCTCATTAACAATCATTATGATGCATATCATTTCGTGAGCATATGTGCTTGATGTTTGTATTTAATGTCAAGAACACCTCGTATTTTTAATGTGTGTAATTGACGATAAATAAATTCAATTAAATAATAGTATGTCATTCTTAAATGTACCCATATCATTTATGCTTGAAAATGACATATTTATGAGTTCATTTGTAAGTAAGTTAGTCAGAAGTGTCTTTGGAATGTATGACCAAATCTCTTTGCTATTTAAATTTTTTTCCAACCAACTGGCTTTTAAAGCCATAAAAAAGGTCTCAATATCAATCATTTGAAGGCCACCATAGCAATACTTGTTTATAAGTATTCTACGTTTGATTCTATCTCTTTCCCCGCAAAGGAAATTGTAAAACATTTTGTTCACTGTCTTTATGATTCCCACTGGGATGGGTAAAACTGTAGCAGGAAAAACAATTTTTGGAACGATTATTGATTTTATGATTAATATTTTTCCTTCAATGGATAGATTACGTGTACGCCAACAGTCTATTAATTTCTGCATTTTTTCTAATTTTGATTCCCAATTCAGATGATAACACAAGTTATGGTCAAAACCAATATATATACCTAAATATCGTATTGGCTCTTTAGGCCAGTTTATCTTCGTATATGTAGGATTATTTTCTGCCAAATTTCCTATTAAAAGTCCTTCTGTTTTGTCTAAGTTGAGATTTAGCCCAGAACAACTAGAGAATTTTTTTATTATTCTAAAAAGTGGTTCTATATAGGTTTCATTCTGTAAATAGATACATGTATCATCAGCATATTGGGTTATTTTAATTTCCTTATAAATATCATGTATACCATCATCTAGCCTTATGCCAGAAATTGAGTCATCATCTTTCACTGATATTGCCAAAAATTCAGTACATATTATGAAAATCAATGCTGAGATCGGGCATCCTTGTCGTATGCCTCTTTCAATTTGAACTGCCTCTGACAGAAAACCATTAATCTTCAGAAATGCAACTGGTTGATTAAAGATTATTTCTATCCATCGACGAAAATCTTGCCCAAATCCCATCTTATATAGACATTTGTGTATAAAATTCCAGCTTAGCGAATCAAACGCTTTTTCGAAATCTAAAAATAATAATACCCCACTTTTGTTTTCCTTTTCAGTATGTTCAATTACATCTAGCAAGAGTCTAATGTTATTACCCATGTATCTTTCATTAATATATGCAACTTGCTCCGGGGATATCAGTTTGTGTACAACTTTCTGTAACCTTTTAGCCAAAATAAAAGCTAGAATCTTATAGTCAACATTTGATAAACTGAGAGGTCTATAATTCTTGAATTTCTTCCTATCATTCTTTTTGAATATTAACGATATGATTATCTGCCTATGTGAATGGGCAAGTTTTCCATTTAGGAAACCATCATTGAAGGATTGGATTACAAGATCTTTTATATCAGACCAAAAGCAAGTGTAAAATTCTCCAGGTAGTCCATCTAGACCAGGAGATTTATTCTTAGAGAGATTTTTTACAACATCTTCACATTCAATATCATTAATCATTCCTTCACAAATGTTTGATTCAACATCAGAGAGATAGCTATTAGTGTTTATTCCATCTAAAAAATTATCTACATCACTATCATCTATATGTCTCTTTTTAAATAATTTTTCATAAAAGAGTTTTCCCTCATTCAATATTTCATTGGAATCATAAACAAGTTTCCCTTTCCCATTATATACACTATTGATTAGGTTGTTTGTTTGTCGTTTCTTTTCAAGCCCAAAGAAAAATTTTGTATTTTTTTTTCACCATCTTCTATCATATAATCGTTTCTCATATTCTTGTATTTCTTTTTTCATAATACGAGATTGGAGAATTGCATACTCTATTGACATTTCTTTAATTCTTACTTTACAGTAGTCCCAGCGTAGGGTAGCATTAAGACTTTGTGTTTCATTTACTGTTTTTTGTATTGTTTGCCTGATCATTTTTTATAATTATCATCTAATAAAGTAGGAAGTGTGGGAGGCCGATGATGCACGCGGAATTTGATTTGTATGGAGGTTCCTGTTGTAGCCGCCTGCATCTGGCAGGGTCGTGGCCTTGTGTGTCGATGCATATCGATATGCGCCCTTGATTGGGCGTGAGGCACGGTGGCATCGAGGTTGCCACATGCATCCGAGGTATTTATGTAAATTTCAGGCTCGGAGTCCATAGCTGAGGGTCGATGTTGCTGGTTGATTAGATTAGATTAGAGGTCAATTAGGTGGTGGAGCGTGATGTGGTCGGGGTGGTGGTTATTACTAGCAGATGTCTGCTGGCAGGCGGTATCGGTGTTTGGGAAAGCGAGGGATTTATTTTAGATGTTTACTGGCAGGAGGGATTGTTGTTGGGAAAGTGAGGGGCGTATTTTGAAGAGATGTGGGCGTGTTCTGTTTCCACTCCTGGTCCCAAAAATAACACTCTGAAGAGCACAACGGCACTTCCTGGAAACGATTGAGCTCCTGTTTCAAGTTGAAAAACAGCTGCTTCACAGGAAATGCACGCTGCGACAAAATCGGTGATTTTGGCAGAGTGCTGTGGCTGGCGTGGAGGGTAAGGCCTCTTGGGTGTATGGTCTCGTGTCTGCCACGGCAGGTTGGGGTCCGGAGCCACAAACGGAAGCCCTCTCGAGAAAGGAGCCGTCAGGAGCAGATGGGCCGTTCACGAATTGACGTAGCGCCGCTGCTGTGGGGAAGTCGATCAGGGCGTTGCAGACTTTGCAGGACCCCGGGAAGCTAACGTGCGGCAGGTATTTGTCCACGTCGCCCCGTTCGCATCGCCGGAACACACGGGATCGTGCAGGAAGGTGAGCGTGCTGTTTCGAGAAGAAGACCAGTTCTTTGCAGATCTCGCACTTTCGACCACAGCGTGTTGGTTGTTAGCTGGAGTCGCGGCAGCCATATGTTGGCCGTTGTCGCACTGGAAGAAGTCGGCACTTGCGGGTGGTGGGTCGGCTGGCTGGCTATCTCAGGGGAGCACGGGTGGTGGTGGCTGGTGAGGCGTGGACGTGGTCCTCTGGGAGCAGTCCCGATGTGGCGACACGGGTTGATGAGCAGGGTGGGCGCAGCTGAGGCCGGTGAGTGGGATGCGGTCCTCTGGGGGAGCAGTTGCGTGTCGGCGGAGTTGATGTCCAGCAGCGCACGGTAGCTGAAGTGGCGGCGGTGGCGTAGCGGGCCGGCGACGAGTGCTCGGTGAGGCGCGATCTGCAACAGACTGGAAGCGGTGAAAGGATGATTCAATGCGTGACTATCTCCGCCAATGTTGTAGTAGAATAAGTCAGCTGAGCAGTTTGGGTGTTTATTCATCGACTCAGCTGGCAACGCAGCGTCCCAGCTTATAGCATTGGCTAGACTGCGGTAGCGCTATGCTAGGCGAGGTGTATGTGAGCCTCCAGCCGTGAGTGCTGGAGGCCTGTATGAGCTCGCAGGATGCATCAGTCAAGTATTTCCAAATGACAGTATCATATGCTCCCACTCTAACATCTCCAGGAGAATGTTCTTGCCCGCGATGCAAACAACTCCAAAGCGACCCAGTCAAATTCCATTCCCCCACTGAAGCAAATGTAAAAAAAAATAGAGGTGGATATTGATTACTATTGCCAAGTGCTTTCAATAACTGCGAGCATCAGCCATTACTGCAGATGACAGGCAGTCCCATTACTATACACTTCCAACCTGATACCAAACCTAGTGCTCATCATTGCCCATACCAGTTCCACATCACTGGAAAGAAAAAGTGAAGATGAACTTAGATCGAGACGTGAGACTAGGCATTATTGCCAGTGCCTTCAGGTACCTTAACGAAATGGTCCCAGAATGGTAGTTGTTGCAAAAAAGAAAGACTCTCCATGGCCCACCATTGACTTACAACGCCTCAACCAAGCGACATACAGAGCTACTCATCATACTGGCTCTCCTTTCAACCTTGCCTCATCTGTGCCTGCCAACACCAGAAAGACCATCTTAGATGAATGGAAAGCCTACCATCTTCTTCCCCTCTCAGAAGACGCTCGCAATGCAACAACATTTATAACCGAGTGGGGATGGTATAGATATCTTCGTGGACCTCAAGGTTTCAAGGCCCTGGAGACGCTTACACCAAGGCCTACTATGATCTTACGATAGATATTCAAAGGAAAGTTCAATGCATTGATGACACTCTTCTATGGGATAAGGACATCGAAGACAGTTTTAGCATACAATAGATTACATCAACCACTGTTCCAACAATGGAGTCGTATTCAACCCAACCAAATTCAAGTTCAGCAAGGTGGAGATTGACTTTGCCGGATTTCGGGTTACTAAAGATGGTATTAAGCCTGCAAAATCATTGCTTGATGCCATTGCATCTTTTCCCAAGCCACAAAATATCAGAGATGCTCGCTCCTGGTTTGGATTAGTAAGTCAGGTTGCTTTTTGGGCTTTGTCATCGAAATTCATGCAGCAATTTCGTGATCTACTGAAGCCGGGCATGTGGTATTGGAATGAAGCCCTAGATCATGCATTTGAAGATAGCAAAGCAGCCATCCTGGCTATGGTTCATGATAGACTCCACTCCTACCAACAAAAACCGCCCCACTTGTCTGTGCACTGA
>JAGTTF010005658.1:0-24692 GCA_019095985.1 Streblospio benedicti
CAACGAGCGTTTATTCCCCCTCAGTTCACTTAATTAAGACTCAATTTCTTAGAATTATATGTAAGGAGGACATTTTACATAAGGTGAAAGAAAATTCATCAGCCATAACCAAATTTCTAGACAAATAAATCCATAATCTACTGGTCTACCTTTACCATAGATCATATAATTTTTATGACTCATAAGTAATATTTATCTTACGAAAATATAAGTAAGGGATGATGTATATTTTGTCACCCTTCAAAAATGGAACGGTGTTCCATTTTAAAGCGAGGGGGGTTTCAGTCAAGTTTTGGATACACCACTTTTTTTGTGGGTCTAATATTTCATCGCACGCTAAAAACTTTTCATACCAGAATTCTAATATTTTCTATTTAATTGTGGCATTAAAGGATACAGAGCAGATATCACACATTCATTAATATTATGATTCCATTACATGATGTACATTCCAGATATATAATAAGTATTATCTTATGGCATATATAAGTAATATTTGAATGAATATCGCGAAACACTATGTAGATATCTGTCTATGCCAAACAGTAGCTCTAGTCTAGATTGCAGAAAAATGCATCAAATTTTCAAAATTTTCGGGGGAGACCCCTCCCCCAAGGTGTCCCCCTCCGCACCCACCCCGGGTGCATTGCTGCATTTAACAATTTCATTAGAGATTGACTTGGCACAGCACTTGAAATGTGCAAAAACACCATTATCGCAGAAAAACGGCTTGTAAAAGAATGCTATTGCCACCTAATCGAACGAATAAAATTTATCCGACACGATTAAACACTAAAACGTTTAAATAACGATGTAATTTAAGAAAATTGTAAAAATACCTAACAAAATTTTGTAACATCCGCCATATCGATGTGCATTTTTTGTCATCATAAATCACGCTCACACGAGAAATGATGACGTATATCTGACATCGAACAAACTAGTATTAAGCCATCTCATTGGCTAACAGATGGCGCAACTACCAATAATATTTAACGTTACATTCGACTGACTATGCTAATCAATGATTAGCCTTTATTACACACCGAACTATGTCAACTCCGACCATACTGCTATACGTTAGTAGTGCTACAAAAGCTCATTATCATAATTTATGCATATGTATGCTGGTTTCAGAAAATCAGCCTTAGTCAAGCCTGCATAGTTGTTGCATATTGTTGATATAGCGCTTTTCGATAAACGATATGTTAGCAGACAGGTAGGGGCGATAATAAAAGAGCATTTTTGTCGTCTTGATCTGGGGAGTATTAGATAGATTTCTTAAAATATGGAGAATATTATGGTCTCAAAGTGTGATAATAAAAAGCAGCATAAATACTTTGAATAATAGAACCTTTTATGTGCAACCGGCTGGTGCAGGTAACAATATATTTTGATTTTTTATGTAGTTGAACTTTATTCTGCTGGTGTACTCTGATTTCCGGGTAAAACGCAGTATGTTGCTTTATTACGAGTGAAATCATAGCGTTTAAAGTATGCAATCACGGTCTTAAATTCTCCTATGAAGTTAGAATTGGCCACGAACAAATGCAGAATAAAATACATATATCACAACAACGACATTACTATATTTATTGCTTAGTGATGATAAAGATTAAATGTTGTGAAATTAAAGAACTGCCAAATTTTCGGGCCTGGCGTGTAATTCAATACGATTTCCACCAAAGAACAAAAATCTCGAAAAATCCCTAATAGAAACATATATAAATTTACTTTGAAGCAACCTCTCTACCCCCCCCCAAACCTCACTAATACAATCATTTAGCACGAACAAAGTTCGTTGCTAAATAATAACAAATCAAAATAAATGTCATCATGTATCGTGAAATATTTTTACAGCAGTCAAGACCTTTTTAACAATCTTAAATCAAAGAAAATTGGTGCATGTGGCATTGTAAGAAATTGTAGAAAAGGTCTTCCCGTGGAGTAAAGAAAAAAAAAGAAAAAACAGGTGACCCGTGTCTTTCAAACACAAAGTACACTCCTTGCAGCCTGGCCGAACATTTTGATAAAAAGGCAGTCTTTGGTCTCTCTCAGATTCACTTTGCTGCTCTCAAAACAAGAGTGAGATCAAAGGGAGGGATGAGGGTGGTCATAAAGCCACAGTTTATTATAATGATGATTACAACATGTACATGGGGGCACAGATAAGATGGACCAAGTATGTAGCTACTACGAGTACCCACACAGGTATAATAATTGGTATATGGAAGTGTACCATCATCTGCTTGTAATGTGTATGAGCAATGCCTATATCATTTACAAACAGCAGAACCCCTGACTCCAAACTCTCCACTTTAGATTTCAGGGTCCAGCCATGAAAAGATTTCTATTACATGATATCTTACATGATAGTGACTATATATTTGGAAGAATTCAATAATTTTGAAGCATTATCTGCAGCCTATGTACTGGGTTGTCGTTAGAAACTTTAAATCTTTTATTGTCAGATAATTTAAAAAGAGTGCTACAAAAGGCATGCAAGAAAGCAATTGAAGCAAAAAAGATTTGATGAGCATAGATTTAGAGTCAACTGATCTTGTGAGAAAAGAAAAGTAGGTCAACATTAATAGACTCTATTCATATAAAAAGATCAAAATTAGTTGAATATTTAGTCAGAGCTTGGTGTCCACCGCTGCAGAGAATCAGGAGAATCTTCTACCAGGTTGTGTTTCTCACCAGTTTCATCCCTAACTGGTCGTCACGTTTTAGAGGCAGCACCTGGAGCCAGCAGGCCTCAATCAGGCAAGCAAAAAAAAGGCAAACTTCAGTAAGATGTAAACATTGCCTCAAGGCAATGTGCCCAGTTCCCCTGGTTTGAAAGGTTCGACACACTTCAAAAATATAAGTTAAACTGAAGGGGTACTCATGCATGCATGTGCATGATAATATGTTCTGACCATTGTGCATGTATAAAAGAATTAAGTGTGCATATGTTAATTGATTTTATTACAAATTGTCTGCCAGTTTGTCTTTTTCATGCACAGTAAAACACCAAAAGCAGCACCGGATCCAGCGGACCTGATTGAGTTATTTGCTCAAACAAGCAAGCGAAAAAGAGGAGGCAGACAGTGCCTCCAAGGAAAATTTGAGTGTCAGTGTATTTGTTATTGGTGGAAGATTGAATGGGAGAGTCAGTTGTGATAGGATTTTTTCAAGTAGCTAATGAGTACAGCAAAACTTTAAAAATATTTTCAATTTTTGTGCACCTAAACAACGCCAAAACAGAAAAGACAGTCATAAAGATAAAGATATTGTTGAGAGAACCACAGCCTAATCACTATTTGTGGGACTGGGAAACACATATGAAGAGAATATGCGTGTATTATACAAGATGCACACAAAACATGTCATATTGATATTAATATCAATTCGTATAATACATCTATAAACGCTAAAACTGAACATAATGTTTCTAGCTGCAGCTCCTGTTAAGTAGTTCTTTCTGCTTGGTACTGGGATGTTTTTTTGTAGAGTAGCCTAGATTAACCTGTTCTATGGTTGTTCAACAGTGCTCAACAGATTAATTAACAGGAGTAATAATAGATAATTTTAAAGGTATAAACACAAATTAAAAGTGCTCAACTAAAAAGGAGCTTATTATAGAAAATTGTAGACGGACAACCCACAAACTCAGCAAACAATGTAAAAAAATAACGGAAGCCGCAAGCGGAAAATCACCTGGTCCAACTCCCTTTAGTGCAACTGTCACAAAGGGTACTGATGCGCTGTGCCCAGTTTGACACAAAATGTCAAAAATAAGTTTCGTTTATAAACTAAAAAGAAAAATGTTAGGGAAATAAATGTATAACTTTGGGTGGCCAAGAAATAGAAATATTATGAAAATATTCCCTAATCTAAAGAAACCGTAAAATGTGAGAAAAAAAGTAAAAACAGACTGTGAAAGTGATACCAACAATGTCCAAAATACATGTAAAGCAAGAGAGGCTTGATTGGTGTTGCGGATATTCTGGGCCGGAACTGGAGGTTCTCTGAACTCAGGAGATTGAGAAACTGGATCTTCGCACTTCACAGGCTTCTTTTGTTTCTTTACAGGACCAGCTGTTGCTTGCGGTACCATTACCATGGAAACTTTTGCCTTCAGAACCAAGAGATATGTCCACTTGCAATTTGCTAAAATAAATATGTAACATTTTACCTTCAATGCAACAATTCATGATAAAAAGAGAAGAATAAGCCACCCCCATAACTTATTGTCTGATGAAATATTATGTCAGCATTTCATCACGATAAACTCATGAATTTTTCATTATAAAGCATACTAGTAGCTGAAGATAACAGTGTTTCAATAATATGCACAAATGATCTTACCTGTCAACAATCTCAACTTTGCTATTACAGAGGAAGTTGTCTTCTTTAGCTTCTGATGAAGAGTTGAAAATATCCCAGAAGACAAAATTTAGATTAAAAATGATATAACCGAAGGTGGAAACTTATTTTCTTTCAAAGTATGTGTACAGCCCTGCGCTCGAGGAGACGAGGTGTGAGGACCCCGTCGCATATTGTCATCAACAGGCACGTTTCTACCATTCTTCACTTTCCAGTTGCGCAGTAAAGTTGCGCACTCGTCTTTTTTTATTTGCTTTTGAGACACAAAGGTTTGTGGCCTCTTCCAGAAAGGTCGGGAAGAAACACTCTCCATACAGAACACCAATGTAGTCAAATGTCTGGGAACGAGATTGACACTGACCTTCACCCACCTGCAGTGTAAACATGGCGTCAAAGAGCGATGAAGTATTGCTTCAAGACATTAAAAAGTTAAAGGTGCCAGAGCTGAAATCAATTTTATGCCATTAATTTCATTTGTCGACTGCTCCTTTTTTTTATTTTCATACTTAAGTGTTTCTGTTATTACTAACTCTGAAATGTTTACAAACACGGTGCTCTACAACAAAATAAGTTAAACTGCATAACTGTAGTAACCAAGTAAAATCCTTCCCGGTCTGTTATTTACATTTGCTTTAATTAAATGTGTGCTATAAGTCAGAAGGTGTGCTTCTTTGGCCGAGTAGATGTGCAGAAGGTCATAGATTTAATGCCCGGTCATGCCTGGTAGTGGGTGTTAAACAAATTCATCCCTAAACAGTTGCACACTGCTTCATTGTACCTGCACGTTAACTCACGTACAGGTAAAATGAGTGAATGCAAAAGTTAGTGATTAGCATGCAGGTGCTACAATACTATTGTATGAGACTGTAAACATTTAATATTACACTAATGAAATACATTATACAGCATTACACTACTACTCCTGCTGTTACGTTGATTGTTCATTAATATTTCCATGCTGATGCTATAGACAATCTAAAAGGCATTTGGGAGAAAGAGGTCCCGTGTGGAATATGAAAAGTTCAAATCTTGCAACAGAAATTACATCTCATTTGCAAAAAATGACTAAAAATGGACTGCTTGAAGAACAGAAGCGTCCCAAGTATTGTTGTTTAACCATATGGTGCTGTTGTAATTAAGCATATGTGCGATGTGCATGTTATACATGACTGTACTGTGTAAATGTGACTGGTGGGATTGATGTGTAATTGGAAGGGTGCCTGTATGTAAATTTATATTAGTTATTTCTGATACCTTGCAGGTTTTTAAATTTGATCATTATTAAAAATGGCTCGATGTCCAACAAAGCAGCAGGTGGATGAGGAGATCGCGTATCGACTGACGCGTTGTGCAGTATGTGGAGAGAGGGCAGGCCACGAGTGGCAATGTGATGTCGACAGTGAGATGTTGACGGATCACTGAGTAAGATTTATTTGAAGTGTTCATTTGCAGCATATCATGTGTCTTACTTTCAAGCATTAATCTTTTTCAATTCCCCAGCTCAGGGCTCTCAATGACTGCCTGCTATCGGCAATATGTCCGACTTCTTTCAAAGAATTGCCGGCTTCTTTGCCACCCTAGATTTATATTAAATGCACCAGATTTTGGGAACTCTCCATTAATTCGATTTTTTTGACAAAACCAGTGATTTTATCAAATTTCTTTCATGTTTCATGATTTTACTTTCATAGTTTAGTTGTGACAAGGAGTTTTCTTCACCCGGACCCTACTTTTTACATCATGTCAAAAAGACAAGCAAACATAAGCAATTTCTTTACAAAAAATCCAAAATTGACAGGTAACATTAGATCACATTGTTTTATTCTCTTATAATAATATTCAATGACCATTCTTCTTTGATTCTTCATTCATCTCAAAGGAGATTTGAGCATTATTCATCCAATTAGTGTGGTGGTAGATCTATTAGCTTTCTTGGAAACTAAGTTGTATAGACTATGGACCTGGAGCTTGCATAAAAATATTCAATGATTATTCTCCTCTGATTTCCCATTCATTTTCCAAGGGATTTTAGAATCATCCAATGAATGTGGTGGTAGCTTTTTGTATGGTGATTGGGTTTTTGGAAATGGTGTTTTTTTGTTCACCCTTACCAGAGCATCAATGAATGAGTTATCAGTGAATGAGTTATAGTGATAACCAAGATGCAATGTTTATAATGTATTTAATAAAATGTTTATCTGTGTTTGGCTACGATTTTTACTTTAAAGTGCTTTAATTCAGCCTCAGATCGGCCAATTTCTTAAATTTTTCAACCCATCAAAAGCTGGGGGGGCTGCGCCCCCTCCCCAGACCCCTCTGCCTTCTTTTTTTCAGAATAAGCCTGCTTCTTTAAAAGTTATTGAGAACCCTGCTAGCTGCCATTTACCACTTTTTGCATGTTTAATTGTAAACACAAACATTTTAGTGATGAAGATGTTTCCTGTTCACCATCACAACCAGAGGAAAACATCACAATACCACATGAGAACCAGACATGCAAATTTGTTGTATCTGCGCCTTTATGTGTTAGTAATTATAGTGTTCTATTATATCCTATTTTAGCACTATGTGTCTATCTTAAAGCACTCCGGTGTGTTTCAACTTTACGAGTTGTCTTACTTGGAATTGTTACAAGATGGATAGTTCAATGGATAGTTCATATTGCGCACATATTTCTGTGAAACAGGTCAACTATCAGATTGCTTTTGTAAACTCGCCTGTTGCGAACAAACAGATGCAAGGCATTTCCACTGTCCCTTTTGCCGTCCAAACACTAGAGAAAAGAACTTTTAGTAAACCACATGGCTGAGTGTTTGGGTGATCGTGGTGATGGTTCCAATCATGGTTTAGATTTGTCTTCTACAATACCAACCATCGATTCCCTTTCGCAAGTTTCACCCATCGCAGTGAGAAATTTGTCATCTGAAAGTATGCCAGTGAATGTCGATGATTTAAACATAGATCATTCACTTGACCAAGTTAGCAATGCGAGATTAGTACAGCAGAGCACACCAGTGCCAGGTACCAGCTCAAATGTTAATGCTCCAATTATTGACAATACCACCAGTCAATTAAATCATTCAGCTGAAAACTTTACAATTAGTGTTGATCTTGAAATGAGCAGTGCACGACTGGCACACAACACCCCTGATCAAGTTAACAGTTCACTAATTAATGATGATGAAGAACAAAACGATTTTTGTGATGAACCCATCTCCATTGATGCATATGGTAAGGATGTGTGTCCATATTGTGATAAGAAATTTCACAAAAAATACATTAGGAAACACATAAGAGACCAGCATATAAAGTCCCAAAAGAACGTCAAATTGATGCCAAAAATTATTCACTTCTCGAGTGCTGTAGATCCAGATGGCATCTATGCTGTAGATCAACAGATGACTGGTCGTTATGCTTCTTACATGTCAAAGTAGCTACTAGTAGGTGTTAAGCCTGAAGTGTTGTGTAGTGTCAGAGCGTGCAGAGATGCAGCACAAGTGCAATTTCGGTCCGGCAATGCCAGCTGGCAATGTGAGCATGTACAATCAATAAAATTTGGAAAACAGGCCGCTGCCGTTACGTTAGACAAGGAGAAACTAAGTGACTTAGTAAAAAGTGGGTTGCTGTCCGATCCTCACGGTCGCATGTGCCTAGATCTATGTGATAAGGCAGGATCTACTCCAGTTCTAGTGCCATTGCCAACAGATCACTATGTGAGTGAACGGTATAAAGTGTTCAGTGTATACACTGGTACCAAACGACACTACTGGTGTTTATTGGGCCGGGTATGTGTCACGATTGATACGGTTAAGAAACACATGACGTGCAAGTGCTCATTAAAGGGGTGGATGTGTCCATAGGTCCATAGTTAAATGGTACCACCAGACAGGTGCCGAGGTACCTAGAGATGCTTCCGGCCACATGTGGAGGAGGAAGAATGATGAGGATCGGGGTAGAGTATCCACCCAGTGGTAAAGCATTGCACAATATGGCCCAGTATGTGAGACATCACAAACAAATCGATCAAATATTGATTCAGTGTGGCGAGAGCCGAAAGGGTTGGAATTGATTCCTTCAGAAGAACAATGCTTTTTCTGTGAATCACCACTAAGCTCCCCCTAGAATAGCTTGTTTACGGGCAAAACTAGTCTCTTGGGAGCGCCCACCCCAAGAGAATTACACAGTGTATTATAAGATTTGCCTTAACCATGATTGCAAGACACCGTATAGATACCAGGATGTAGATTGCGGGATATTCAATTATAATGACAAACTCCTGTTGACAATTTCTTTGCTGATAGATTACCGAGCCCATTTGAAAAACAACACAGCTGTCGGTCGTAACGTGGGTGCACTGGAAGATCGACACGACTGTACATTAAATAAACAAGATATGTTAAATGCATACTTAGCCTTCGAATCCGTGACTGCTCATGATTATGCATTCACATGCAATTTGTGCGGCTTTTACCCAAAAGCCTTGATTTACGATGTCACTAAAATGCAAGTCTTTAAGTGCCGATTTTGTGACATCAAAGAACCACAATCACGGTGTCCTACGGTTGACATGGATGCTTTCTGGGAGAGCTGCGAGTCTGATATGATGATGAGAATGTTCTCAGCGACTAGTAAAAACACTGTCCAGCCATCATATGATTTTTTGGGCACCATACATAGGGGCGTTATGATAACCAGAAATGTAAAGATGTATTCAACAAAGAGTTCGAAAAAATACGAGGCAGTGAACCGGAAGAACACGAACCGGTGCCCGAAGAAACCATCGCACATTGTAAACGAGAAAAAAGTTAGATGTCTTGAAGCACTTTTCTTCTGATTATTAGGTAAGTCAGATAAGGGTAGCAGGCAAGACATAATCAAGGCACTTAGAGATCAATCTGTCAGCAAGGCTTCGTTTAATTATGCCTACAGCCAGATTTACGGCACTGGAGGGGGACTGTGGACAGCAGTGTGCCCACATGGCGTTGTGTATGGGATAAAGTTTTTACTTAGGCACGAATCCCCTCGTGACTATGCCGATATGTTTCGGTCTTTTAAGCACATCCCAACCATAAAGATTGCAGATATTGCAAACATGATATCTAAAAAGCTACAATTGTTCCATGGCCAAAGTATGTGTAGTCCCCCAGTACAATGTTAAATGTTATGCATTTCATATAGATTTTAATAGTCTAGGATATTGCTGCTCTTCATTAAAATACATCAGTTTAAGAAAAAGTATTTGTTTTGATGGGTCTTTCATTCCAACAGCCAGACGGCCAGCAGCAGCAGCAGATTAACTATTTTGTAAAAGACTTTTTTGTAAAAGTAGCTATAGTTAAGTATGATTGTTTAGTTTATCTTATTACATGTTACAAGAGGAAGTGATCAAAGTGATGGTACATTATTTCATATCTCTAGTCAAGTTATTGTTTGTATTGCAAACTTTGGAAAAAAACTATTTGTGCTCTTACTCTTAGATAAAAATTCCATGATATTTCTTTTAAAGCCAACCAAAGTACAATGATTTGTTCAAATTACATAATGTGCTAATCAGCTTGAAGTTTATAACAATACTTTATTGATATTATTCAGGTGAATCCATTTTGGCTGGACATGATGGCAGTGTCTTTGTTTCCTCGGCCAAGCCCTCTGTATCGACACCAGGGGGGAAAACGCACAGAAAAGCTATGGGACCTATGCCCGTAAACATTTAGATCTGTTCATGTACTAGAGCTACATAAGCAAATAAGACACAAAAAAGAACCTAGATACCACTGCAAGATTTACAACAAAGGGTTTATGGTGAAGTTGCAGCTGGAATCTCACCAGATGCAGCATCTGTGGGTGAGTAATCTAGTAATAATTGTAATTTGGGCATACAGAAAATTATTGTAGTTAAAATGTCAAAAGCTCGGGAAAATTTCACAGCTAATAATCTAGCCAGACACAAACAAATACATACAGGTTCTAGATATCCATGTCCCATTTGTAAAAGTATGTTTTCTGATGAAAGTAACTTTAAATGACACTGACAGCACACCATATTTTTGTAATAATCTTCAAAAATCATAACGAACATCTCTTTCATTTAAGATTTGGGAAAAATTTAGTGATGTAATTTTCTTGACAACAATCATACAGCAAAAAAATCAGGAAAAGCAGCTGAAAGACTGTCTTGATGCACTACGAAATTATGTAATGTCACCAGACCTTGGTAAGTGGCTACTTAATATTCAATGGAATAATCTGCACAGAAAATATGGAACGAATGTGATGCACTGCAAGAAATGGAAGATAATAGTCTATATGTTTTCCCTACACATGATGAAGAATGGGAACACAATAAGATGAAACTCATTCAATTGAATGCACAACATCCAATCACAAAAGTGAATGCACGCAATAATGGAGTACATGTATCTAAAGCAACCAAAGACAAAGCAGGAGGATAACAAAAAACCCTATTTCTGTGTAAAAATGCAAAAGTTCATTTGACAAAGAATTAAGAAATCGAATGGGGCCCATACAATGGTGTTGTCAGAACTGTGGTTGACATTTTTTATGCTAATAATAGGAGATTTATTTGCGAATTATATATTAGATTTGCGATCTACTTCACAAGTTTGCGGGTGATTGCATATTATTCGCATGATTGCAAATCTTTCGCATATTGATAATCTGCGAATCTCCGCGAACTAACTTTTCACGAACTAACTTTGCAACCCACACCGCCCGAATAATACGCGAATTCATTCCGCGAATTATTCTGCGAAATCTGTGCTTCGATCATTTTTTGAACAATTTCGAACAAGTTGACGCCTTCCCGGTCCATTTTGTCATCCAATTTTTGGAAGAATACTGTTTCCACTGGTAATAATGTTTGTTATTCAATTTATCCACCTTAATGTGATTCTCATGATTCACTTGTTGTTCTCTTTGTATTCACATCATTTGGACTAGGTTAACCAGTCTCTTTTGTACTTTGTTGTTCTGACTATGGCCACTGAAGGAACCAGTTTCACTGAGTACAGCAGCACGTGTTTGGCAATTACTCCCGATTAGGCCCTTTTTCTACAGTCTTAATTGGCCGGTGGCCTTCCTCCCTCATCATTTTTTGAACAATTTTTGGAACAAGCCCTGAGCATTGTGTGTCAGCACCGGGGTTCGGGGGTCCAAGTCCTCCCCATTTGGAGGCCTTTTGTGAAACCCGGGCACGTATCCACAATAGCCCAAGGACCACTGGTTCCCGGCAGGTTGGTGCACAGTAATCGAGGAAACACAACGAGGGAGTGTTATTCAATTTTGATTATCCACCTTAATGTGATTCTCATGATATCAAACGGAAAGATTATATATTTATTTACATTTAAATTTAATTAAACAATAGAGACACATTCATAATTTTCTATTGAACAGGCCTCTGTATATTGCAGATTTGATTGAGTTAAGCTTTGCCACTGGCACTGAAGATTGATTTGGAAAAGTCGTCAGGTAATATTGTTATACATATTTGGATTTTTTATATGATCTTTCACATTATGAATTCTCACGAAGGGTTTGAACATGTGCTGAAGAAGCTCATTGATAATCCTGACAGCATGCTTAATATTTTGATATAACTCTCCGAGTTACAACATGCAAGCTCCTAACACTGTATTGACATAGTGGTCGTTCACATATAATTCGGTATACAACAAATATTGCGTTTTTCCTTTACATATCCAACATTCAGTATCCACAGATAATCCTCCTAAAACTATATTATAAAACCTAATGTGTGCCTACAAATTACGTTACAAAGGTTTCCTTGCAATTAAATGCAAGCTAAAAACATATTTGAATGCAGTACTAGTACTTTATTTAAAATCAAAATGGTGTGTTTTGTTTACGTTCGCTGGAACGCAGATGTTTTAGACTAGCTGGGGAGCATTCATTTTTCATCCATTTCAAACCAGAGTTTAAATGTAATTGCCAGGCGAGTATGAGCAATTATTCCATGCATTAAACGGGATACAACACTAAATATGATTACTAAACCCTAAATAAGCAATGAGAACAAAATAATACGTTTTAACCCAAGCTGAGTTTCTTGTCACAAAACCAAAACAACTTATGCTCTTTATTGGAATCGTGTCAAAGAGCATTAGCTCTATCTCTGACCTTGTGTCAAACCCATAAAATCGAACATAGATACCTAAAAAAAACGTACAGTAGGACATGTACGTTATAAATTCGATATTTAGTTTTTTCTGCAGTATTCTTTACAAGGAAAACTGCGTAAACATAGAAATAACAAAGGTATCATAATGGTCGAAGATTCATGTTGCATACATGTACCTATATATAGGTTGAAAAAACATAGATTCAGGATAACGATGCATTGATAATGTGGTAGGATTCAGAAATGAGTAAACTCCATTTTCTTGTATACCGAAATACATGTGAACAACCAATACTACTACGGCAATAGCTGAAGACATATCTTCCATTTTGCTACATCTAGTGACACTGACGTCCATAGGTGGGATTCGAACCTATGACCTCTGAGATGATAATTGATGAGTATGTAGGCATGAGGTCACAGACACATTGGCATGTCCTTACATGTTTACAATAGCCCTATTGGAGACGATGGTATATTTCTGGCCTTAAGAACACAAGGTCGTGAGATCGAGTCCCGCGAGGGCCATTTGATATTGTCATAATGGAAGATATATCTTCAACCATGTCAGTGCGTTGGTAGGAGCTTGCATGCTGTAACAAAGAGAGTCAAATTGAATTCACAAGTAAGCCTGGGGAAAAAATTAACCGTTGTCAATACATACAATTTTGGTTAGCCATCTGTATGTGATTGATTCTCGATGGTAAATTTGTTAGGGCGTTCATATGTTGAATCTGTCCTAACTGCCGGCTGTAAGAGTTCGCTGCCCGCGCAGGGCCAATTCTATGTACAAATACATAGGTGGACCTCAGTGTCGCTTATATCTTGAATTTTTTCAAGGTGCACCCACGTGTAACGGAGAGATCTGCATGTAAAACAACTCACATGGTTTGAAACAATACCTAGTAAAAGCTATGAGTTTTGTCATGTCAATGTAATTAAAATTAAATAACATATTCACATTTATAATTTGCACATTGAACAGGCTGTGTATACTGTGATACTGTGATTGTATTGTTAAATTTGGTGGTGTGATTTGTGTTATTGCATTGTGATTTGCCATTATTTACCATGGAGAAAACAGGTACATTTTTATTTGATGTATTACTTACATTATGTTTTTGATAGACACATATAGAGCTATATCTCTATGCTCGATCATATATCTATAGCAATCCCCCTTCCCCTTTTTGGCCTGATATACATGTACATAGCCAAAGAGATTTTACAGCCCAAAACTTCCAGTGGCCATGCTGGGCCTTGAACTCACGACCCTATGGTTATGGCAGTTAGTTTTTATTAAATTCGACTCTGTGGGCTCCGATATAACTATCGAGTGACGAAATGGTGGTCATGAGTTCAAAGCAAATCAGATCTATGACATGTAGTTAAATGGAAACTTATCAGTCTTCGGCCATATTATCGTGGTAGAATCACGCTTATTAGAGTAAGGTAAGTCTAGAGTTATGTGCACCATGACACATGTTTCTAATAGAAAACAAATTACGTCTTTTCTCTACTTATTGTTATACGTGTATCAAGTTTATAAACCTGGGCTTCATTTATTATGTTGCCAATGCAGGACTGGAACTGATGGCCCCAAGCTTTGTAATATCATATTGATATGTAACTGTAATGATGTACTTACTATTACATATGAATACTTATCCAATGGCATGCAACAGAAAACTCAAAAATCACTTCTTGACAATATAACACTCACATACATGTCTACAAACACAATTCATGTGTTTCTAGATGATTATGAATGGATAAAACCAAAAATGAAGATAGACGTGTTGCAAGAGAATGGAATCTTTTCTGTGAAAACGGTCAAGGGACTTCCAACCATAGAGGATACAAGATATCTACTTTTAACAAGTGGACAAAAAATAAAGTTCAGCGAACTTGACAAATATTGTGCTCGCGTCCATGTGGACTGTGAACAAAAGTTTAAAAACTCTTTAACCAAGTTAAAGAGAGGGCAGTTTGCCAAAACCGAGCTAGGCCTTAGCGACATGGTCATTTGGAATGACCCTATAAAGGGGGAGATGTGTTTACAAGATCTCGGCACACACTCGTATGCACAACTACTGTGTGATGTAAAACAAAAAGAAAAGACCCAAAAAGTTGAGAAGGCCAAAAAGAAGGCCAAGATGATTGTTTCAGTTGAACCGGCAGAAACTGTGGATCACTCCATGGTTCAGATAGGGCAGTCGACAGATCAGACTGCACATACGAATGCTCAGATTGAGCATTCATGTGTGCAGTCTGAGACTGTCACTGATCAGTCTGAGCCATCGACTGATCCACAGAAGAAGCCAAAATTGATTGTATCTGTATCCGTTAAACCGGCAGAAACTGTGGATCACTCCATGGTTCAGATAGGGCAGTCGACAGATCAGACTGCACATACGAATGCTCAGATTGAGCATTCATGTGTGCAGTCTGAGACTGTCACTGATCAGTCTGAGCCATCGACTGATCCACAGATCGTCACGCCCCAGACAGAAGACTTCGCTGGTCTTAAAAGTGAGGTCCTTTGTCTGAGGCGTGAAGTGGAACGTCTGTCTGCCACTGTAGACAATCAAAATATTAACATTAAAAAGATGACGGATGCTTTTGCAGCAATGCAGAACACGATCCTTTGCAAATTAGATTTGTTGGCGCCACCCGAATTATCTGATTCGGCGATGGCAAGTATAGCCAATCATATTACAGATGAAGGACCTGATTCACCAGCGAGTTCTGGTGCCACAGGCCCATTTACTGCTATTTGTGGTGGTACGGGCCCATTCAATACAGGCTGTGACATACTCCAAAAGTCTATGAATCTGTGCTTAGGAGACGATTTTATGTTTAATGAGCCATCTCCTAACACAGATTCAGATATGCCTGTATTGAATGTTGCCCGTTCCCGCCGTAGCAAATTCAGCCCACCATCCTGTACAGTGACCCGGGCAACATGTCCACCACCCTCTACAGATATTGCCTCTGATGTCACTGTAGAGGCAATATGTCCACCAGTCTCTACCGTGACATCAGTGGCAATATGTCCACCAGTCTCTACCGTGACATCAGTGGCAATATGTCCACCAGCCTCTACAGTGACATCAGAGGCAGTATGTCCACCAGTCTTTACATCTGAGCCAATCTTATATCCATCAACCCCAACCATTACGTCTTCTCCTACCTCCTATGCTTCTCCTCGGTCGAAGTTTAATGCTAGTGACATCACATGGCACCATGCGAGTGGGAGATATGCAAAGAGGGATTCGTTTGCGTGGCATGTGGTGTCAGAGCTCTTCGACTGGGAGGAGCTAGAAGGTAGGAATACTTCTGGGAGGACAAATGTCCCCAACAAAATTGTTTCAAAAATCGATGTATCAAAATTGATGCTGGTAAAACAAATAGTGTTTTACCACTTTCCATGTGATTCGCCAGTTGAATGTGAAAGGCAGTGGAAGGTTTGCTGCCAATTCACCATTGATTCAAATTTTATAATGTGTTTTTCACAGGACAAAACAAATTCACCATTTTCAGCGAATAAGACATTATTCATAATATGTACACGAAGATTGAATGCACATTGTATGGAAACTTTTTTTTGATAATTGTGTTTTTGTTTTGTTTTATCACTTTGGCAACAATTTCAATTGGCTCATGACAAAAAATGAACCAATGTCCTCAAAAAATAAATATGCACCGTGACTCTCAAAATCATGAATGAAAGGTATGCCAATTTGTATGGGATTATTCTTTATAGTTACTGAGAAATACTGTCATAACAGTGTGGAGCAAGGTACCATCTATACGCAGTGCACGTTGCTTTCCTATTTAAACACACACACAAAAAAAATAACCAAATCAAAATAAATGTCATCATGTATACGTGAAATATTTTTACAGCAGTCAAGACCTTTTTAACAATCTTAAATCGAAGAAAATTGGTGCATGTGGCATTGTAAGAAGTTGTAGAAAAGGTCTTCCCGTGGAGTAAAAGAAAAAAAAGAAAAAAAAGGTGACCCTGTGTCTTTCAAACACAAAAGTACACTCCTTGCAGCCTGGACAGATCTTTTGATAAACAGGCAGTCGTTGGTCTCTCTCAGTTTCACTCTGCTGCTCTCAAAAACAAGAGTGAGATCAAAGGGAGGGATGAGGGTGGTCATAAAGCCACAGTTTATTATAATGATGATTACAACATGTACATGAGGGGGCACAGATAAGATGGACCAAGTATGTAGCTACTACGAGTGGGGCAGGTGTAATAATTGGTATATGGAAGTGTACCATCATCTGCTTGTAATGTGTATGAGCAATGCCTATATCATTTACAAACAGCAGAACCCTGACTCCAAACTCTCCACTTTAGATTTCAGGGTTCAGCCACGAAGATTTCTATTACATGATATCTTACATGATAGTGACTATATATTTGGAAGAATTCAATAATTTTGAAGCATCATCTGCAGCCTATGTACTGGGTTGTCGTTAGAAACTTGCAGATTTAAATCTTTTTCTTTTCAGATAATTTAAAGAGTGCTACAAAGGCATGCAAGAAAGCAATTGAAGCAAAAGATTTGATAAGCATAGATTTAGAGTCAACTGATCTTGACGAGAAAAGAAAGTAGGTCAACATTAATAGACTCTATTCATATAAAAGATCAAAATTAGTTGAATATTTAGTCAGAGCTTGGTGTCCACCGCTGCAGAGAATCAGGAGAATCTTCTACCAGGTCGTGTTTCTCACCAGTTTCGTCTAACTGGTCGTCACGTTTTAGAGGCAGCACCTGGAGCCAGCAGGCCTCAATCAGGCAAGCGAAAAAGAGGAGGCAGACTTCAGTAAGATGTAACCAATGCCTCAAGGCGCCCAGTTACCTGGTTTGAAAGGTTCGACACACTTCAAAAATATAAGTTAAACTGAAGGGGTACTCATGGATGCATGTGCATTATAATATGTTCTGACCATTGTGCATGTATAAAGAATTAAGTGTGCATATGTTAATTGATTTTATTACAAATTGTCTACAGTTTGTCTTTTTCATGCACAGTAAAAACACCAAAAGCAGCACCCGGAGCCAGCGGACCTGATTGAGGTATTTGCTCAAACAAGCAAGCGAAAAAGAGGAGGCAGACAGTGCCTCAAGGAAAATTTGAGTGTCAGTGTATTTGTTATTGGTGGAAGATTGAATGGGAGAGTCAGTTGTGATAGGATTTTTTTCAAGTAGCTAATGAGTACAGCAAAACTTTAAAAAAAATATTTTCAATTTTTGTGCACCTAAACAACGCCAAAAACAGAAAGACAGTCATAAAAGATAAAGATATTGTTGAGAGAACCACAGCCTAATCACTATTTCTGGGACTGGGAAACACATATGAAGAGAACATGCGTGTATTATACAAGATGCACACAGGCACGTCATATATTGATATTAATATCAATTCGCATAATACATCTATAAACGATAAAACTGAACATAATGTTTCCTAGCTGCAGCTCCTGTAAGTAGTTCTTTCTGCTTGGTACTGGGATGTTTTTTGTAGAGTAGCCTAGATTAACCTGTTCCATGGTTGTTCACAACAGTGCTCAACAGATTAATTAACGGGAGCAATAATAGATAATTTTAAAGGTATAAACACAAATTAAAGTGCTCAACTAAAAAGGAGCTTATTATAGAAAATTGTAGACGGACAACCCACAAACTCAGCAAACAATGTAAAAAAAATAACGGAAGCCGCAAACGGAAAATCACCTGGTTCAACTCCCCTTTTAGTGCAACTGTCACAAGGGTACTGATGCGCTATTCGAAGTTTTGACACAAAATGTCAAAAATAAGTTTATTTCGTAAACGAAAGAAAAAATGTTAGGGAAGTAAATGTATAACTTTGGGTGGCCAAGAAATAGAAATATTATGAAAATATTCCCTAATCTAAAGAAACCGTAAAATGTGAGAAAAAAAAGTAGAAACAGACTGTGAAAGTGATACCAACAATGTCCAAAATACATGTAAAAGCAAGAGGCTTGATTGGTGTTGCGGATATTCTGGACGGAACTGGAGGTTCTCTGAACTCAGGAGATTGAGAAACTAGATCTTCGCACTTCACAGGCTTCTTTTGTTTCTTTACAGGACCAGCTGTTGCTTGCGGTACCATTACCATGGCACTGCCTTCAGAACCAAGAGATATGTCCACTTGCAATTTGCTAAAATAAATATGTAACATTTTACCTTCAATGCAACAATTCATGATAAAAGAGAAGAATAAGCAACCCCCATAACTTATTGTCTGATGAAATATTATGTCAGCATTTCATCACAATAAACTCATGAATTTTTTCATTATAAAGCATACTAGTAGCTGAAGATAACAGTGTTTCAATAATATGCACAATTGATTTTACCTGTCAACAATCTCAACATTGCTATTACAGAGGAAGTTGTCTTCTTTAGCTTCTGATGAAGATTTGAAAATATCCCAGAAGACAAAATTTAGATTAAAAATGATATAACCGAAGGTGGAAACTTATTTTCTTTCAAAGTATGTGCACAGCCCTGCGCTGGAGGTGACGAGGAGTGAGGACCCCGTCGCATATTGTCACCGACAGGCACGTTTCTACCATTAAACTGATGATTGTACTAGAGGCCACGGTGAACCCTTTCTCCTTTTCACCCGAGATCATAAGAGGCAAGCTCTCACAACTGTACACCATCAAACCAGAGCGGAGGAACTTACAAAAACAGAACAGAACAGAAAAAAAGAGAACGTCAACCATCTTGAATAGTTTTATGGAAGATGTCATGGGGTGACCACTAAGGAAGGTAAGTAATATTTAAAGTATGGACGCCCCGATATCCGTCACCACGGCTGCGACACCAGTAGAGACACGTTGTTGTCTACTAGCTGTGCTTTGGTTCTTATTGTCTTGCTTGTTCTCTTGTTTATTCTGTTCCTGTTCGATTATGTTTCTCCATTATTGATAGAATACTACTCTGATTACTAGTAATTCAGTATATTTTGTCTAAATAATTTCGTATCAAATGTAATATATGTAGTCAATATTTTTGGAATTGATTTTTTTTTTTACTTTGATGTTTATCTTATATAAATACATATATTTTCATAGCTAGACGCTGATTGCAAAAAGTTGCGGGATGACCGGGCGTTGCAGCGGGACCTAAGTAAATCTGACCATGGCTGCTTTACAGATTCCATTGCCTCCGCTGACACCGACTCATCAAAGCACGCAGAACTCCACACATCGTAAGTTGTACAAATAATACATACATACATGTACAAATAATTATAACATAACTGCTTTGGGGACACAGTCATTATTTAACCCTTTGTTTTGGAGCTATTTGGTTTGACAGAAGAAAAATAAATGTCTACAAAGATTGCCATTTTTACGATTTAACGTCCAAGATAAGATTTTATCCGTGGATAAAGGAAAAATACACATCTACATTGCAATTTTCATTATTGATATTCATTACCATTTTTTATAGACAATGTTACTCCATGAACTTGTTGTCAGCACATTAATTATATTTATTCAGTTTCATGTTTCATGAGACATAGCGGAATCTTTTTATCATAATCAATTCAGGCTATTTTTCTCATTTCTATATTGCAGTACAATAAGAAATGGGAGGAATACATTGACCCAAATAAAGGATGGTATAATTGTCAGAAAACTCCAACCTGTGAAGAAGAGAGGATCGAACAACTTGAACTTGAGAATGCTGACCTAAAGAAGAAACTTGACATGATAAAGAATATGTACATCCCACGACATTTGTGTTTTCAAAGGAATAAAATAAATATTCATAATATATCTTGCAAAAATTTATTTGTCTAATGTCAGGATGTCTAAGAGAAAATTCAATGAGCAGTGTACGTGGGCACAAGCTGTATGGCTTGAAGAAGACAGAGAGGAAGAGGGCACAATCTCATCCAAATGGGTTGATGTCCAAGAAAATGTGGAGTGGTGGCCAAGTGAAAAGACCCCCACCACAATGCAGGTGAAACTGCTAAACACCAAAGCCTCACCACAGCCTGACTGGCGTAGATTTACGCTCATAAAGTCAAATATCAATCAGGTAGGATATTAAGATAGCAATATTTCACTTCTCTCATTTAAAATTATAACTTCTAAGTCTACAGTAATTGATTGAATTGAAATAATGTTTAAGTTATTTACTACTTGATCTTCATTAAATCATTATTTTCTTTTGCTTGTATTAAAATGAATTTTGCGATACAATCAAGCCCTACAGAGACTGTTTATTTAAATTGTACATTTTGGCAGAATCAAAGAAGGTTTGCGAGGAGTACGATGCTACTACATCAGTCGAAACAGACTGTGAAAGTGATACCAACAATGTCCAAAATACATGTAAAAGCAAGAGGCTTGATTGGTGTTGCGGATATTCTGGACGGAACTGGAGGTTCTCTGAACTCAGGAGATTGAGAAACTGGATCTTTGCACTTCGCAGGCTTCTTTTGTTTCTTTACAGGACCAGCTGTTGCTTGCGGTACCATTACCATGGCACTGCCTTCAGAACCAAGAGATATGTCCACTTGCAATTTGCTAAAATAAATATGTAACATTTTACCTTCAATGCAACAATTCATGATAAAAGAGAAGAATAAGCAACCCCCATAACTTATTGTCTGATGAAATATTATGTCAGCATTTCATCACAATAAACTCATGAATTTTTCATTATAAAGCATACTAGTAGCTGAAGATAACAGTGTTTCAATAATATGCACAATTGATCTTACCTGTCAACAATCTCAACATTGCTATTACAGAGGAAGTTGTCTTCTTTAGCTTCTGATGAAGAGTTGAAAATATCCCAGAAGACAAAATTTAGATTAAAAATGATATAACCGAAGGTGGAAACTTATTTTCTTTCAAAGTTCAATTTAATTTGTAGCAAAATAAATATGGTCAACTTTTTACATTTACTTATTACATACTGAAATTGTAAAGATTATTTTCTAATCTGAATCATCTTGCAAATCATATCTTTTTTACTAAAACAATATTATAAATAATTATGGTCCACATTACAATTGAAAATAAATGTTTATCTTTTGTCTTTTACTTAGTTGAAATCATATTAAATTGAGCAAGCAAAATTTCTTTAACAGAAATTATAAGAAACTAATAACTTAAATACATGGAACAAAATAGGAAGAGAAGAAAATACCCATAAAATCCTGTTATTTGGCTGTTTCTCTAATATTAAAGTGTACCTCCGGGCACATCATAACAAGTTAATATTGTATATTTACATGAACGTACATAGTCCAACAGTCACAATGCAATCATCACAGACACTTAGTAACATCTATGTAACAGTCTATAGAGCACAGAGTGTAAGGTGCGTTTGAACCCTCTCGGAAAAAATGACATCACCTGACCGCCTCCTACCAACAGATTTCATGGAGCGTTTCAACAGCAAAACACAGGCAGACAAAGATTAATCATGTGTCCCTTGTCTGGAAAGATAAAAGCATGTGGCTTAGCCATCCTCTATCAAAAGTTTTGCATGTATTTTGCCTATCATAATAAAGGCTATTAAGGGACAGGTGTAAGTTTTAATTTCTCTATTGTATCATTTTTGAAGAGATGCCTTTCTCTTTTCGTTGTGTTGTGCAAGGATGTCCGTCTACCAGCAAATCATCTACTTCATTCCACCTTTTCCCTAGAGCGTATGACTTAATGCAAAAATGGGAAATGTTTGTGGGATTAACGTTTAGGTCATCAACAAAGCACAGACTTTGCGGCCGTCACTTCAACCAAGACAACTTTTTTTTTCGTGACACAATGCAGGAAAAGATTGAAGCACACTGCTTTTCCAACACTAAATCCATCAATGGTAGGCATTAATTGTTATCATTTTAGTGAGACTTATACTGTAGATTTACTAGAAAGTGAAACTTGTATAAAAAAAGATAATACAAATATATGCAATAAAATCCAAAACAATTGTTAAACATACATTAAGAGTTCATAGAGTAAAAATACATAAGACATTACAATGATAAAATATGACCTAATGACATAAAAAAAATATATATATGATATTTCACGACATAAAAAAAGATGAGTCTTAAGATTTCTTTTAAAACAATCTAATGACATGGGCAGTCTCAATTTCAAAGGTAGTTCATTCCATGCCCTGGGCCCTGCAACCTAAAAAGCCACATAACCATGTCATCAATTTTAGAGGTATTCCGTGGTGGAACGGCAAACGGTCTACAAAAATACTGGGTGTAAAAAGAAATCCATAAGTGCAGAACTGATATGTATGTATTTCTGGTGTAATGTAACCAATATTCAGGGCTTTTTACCACCAATAACAAGCACTCGTATCCATTCTCTACGAGAGGTCGAGTTTTTTGTTTGTTTAAATTTCTTTGTTAAATAATACTTTCTATGATTGTATTTTATAATTCATTTTGATGGATGTGATGTATATTGGTTGTACTACAATGAGAATTTAATATTTAATTTTTTTTTGGAGGATGCGTTTTCCAACTGACCTCTCTCCTAAAATCCGGTACTAGCAGGAGATTTGCGTTGCACAATTGTACCCTCACCGAAATATGTTCAAAGTAAACTGTGGTTACACGTCATACCAGTATGTAATAAGTAAATGTAAAAAGTTGACCATATTTATTAACATTCACACAGTACTGTAAAATTAGAAATGTTTGCTCACAATTTGATTCATGAATTTCACGGCTAGTGCAAAAGCACAAAATTAAATAGTTAGCAAACATTAATAGCCATTGATAATGAGTCCACAATGCCCCCGACGTCTAAATTAAATGTTAACAAAATATTTGACAGACTAAAATCAGAAAAAATTAATAGCCGCGAAAATTTTTAGTTTTACAGTAATTTATATAGTACAAACAGCAACAATTATATCAAAAGAAAAAAATATAATAGGTAAAGGCCATAAGAATGATAATTATTTTTTTAAATCAAATTAATAAGATTTTTTAATTTTTGAAATGTTGTTAATAATTTTAATTTTTGTTTCTTTTTCTAAATGCAGAAACTCCAGTAAAACAAAAGAGAAAGAGAAGAATGTGCCCCTACTGCCGAGCACAGAAGGCGAATCTAACCCGGCATCTTATAATGATGCATCCAAATGAAGATGAAGTTAAAAAAAGTTTTGCTTCTGATGACAAAGGAGGAAGGCATTTGCCTTAATAAGAAACCAAGGAATTATGGAGGGGAACAGACTAAAGGCAATTCAAAATGATCAAGAAGCAAGGAAAACGTTTGAGCAAATAAAAACATCCAAACACAATGACACAGTCCACTGCTCCAACTGCAATGGCAGCTACTCAAAACGCTATTTTTACAGACACAAACCAGTTTGTGAGAAAAGTATTATTCCAAACAAATCTAGGAGTGGATGCAAACCTGTGCTGAACATAGAAAATCCTGATGATGACTGTGCAGATTTGCTGGCGAGGTTTCATAGAAATAAAGTTTGGCAAAATCTGTCGCAATGATAAAACAAAAAAGATAATAGGAAAACATCTGTTTAAAAAAATATAGCAAAAGTGGGAAAAAAGACGAAGTAAGAAAGTCGGTAATGGGTGATATGAGGATACTTGCGAAGCTCTACCTTGAATTTGAAGCCATCAAAACCCAATGCTACTACATCAGTCGAAACAGACTGTGAAAGTGATACCAACAATGTCCAAAATACATGTAAAAGCAAGAGGCTTGATTGGTGTTGCGGATATTCTGGACGGAACTGGAGGTTCTCTGAACTCAGGAGATTGAGAAACTGGATCTTCGCACTTCGCAGGCTTCTTTTGTTTCTTTACAGGACCAGCTGTTGCTTGCGGTACCATTACCATGGCACTGCCTTCAGAACCAAGAGATATGTCCACTTGCAATTTGCTAAAATAAATATGTAACATTTTACCTTCAATGCAACAATTCATGATAAAAAGAGAAGAATAAGCAACCCCCATAACTTATTGTCTGATGAAATATTATGTCAGCATTTCATCACAATAAACTCATGAATTTTTCATTATAAAAACATACTAGTAGCTGAAGATAACAGTGTTTCAATAATATGCACAATTGATCTTACCTGTCAACAATCTCAACATT
>JAGTTF010005658.1:24792-38067 GCA_019095985.1 Streblospio benedicti
GTGCCGCCGTACATTATAAAGCCCAACTTCAGACACAACATTCACGATAGTTTTTTAATAGACAATAATCTCTGGCTCTCTTCAGATCATCCCTGCTAAACTTCACTGTTCCCACTTGTTCCACTATGCATTCTATACTGTTGTAGCTGCACCGGCCCAATATCTCCTCTCCATTTTTTAATACTATTATTCTTTCTGTTTTTTGGATACATCAGGGTATCCTATTGGCGAACTGTCCCACTCTTCCAACGTCATTGGATGCGGTAGTTTTGAGACCACTTTCATCCAGTTTTAATTTATTCTGATGGGCAGCAGCTATCTAAAATGTAATTGTTCACATTCAATAAGTCAAACAATTGCTGATAACAATTTTTTAACAGGTATAAGCATGTGGGTTACAAGTTTGAAAAATATCAGAGATTGAAGCCAATAAGAATAAGCCTGAAATGTATCTTACATTGCAAAAAAAAAAGAAAAAAAAGGAAAATATATTAAAAAGTGTTCACATGACCATAAAAATTTCTATCAATAACAACTTTCAGGTAATATTGAATATATACACGTAATACAATATTCAATAATACATTTGGGTATCATAGCCTATATTCAATGCTACACTGAATACATTTTCATTATTTTTAAACATAGGAAGACTATAATATAGTAGGGCTGGGTATTCTATTATATGATTATTTATGTATTTGTAAATGTAAAATACTTGTCACTATCACATATCACGTATCTGTTTTTATCTGTTTTTACGATTCTTATTATTCTGTGATAGTATTTTATTTAATTGGTAATTGATTTTATATCATCTAAATTATGTCACATGTTTTTAAATGTTCAGCGCATTGGACTGTTGATTAACAGGAAATGTGCTTTATAAATAAATATTATTATTAAATATTATTATAAATAAAATCAATCAATCAATCAATCGATAGCTTGTTATACTAGCTTGATATATGTCACTTAGGTTTTGTTTGTATCATCAATAACAAAATTTAAAATATCTTCATCACAATTTTTACAATAAAAAAATGCAAATTGCAACTTTAGTAGTAGCCATTGTTCATGCGTCTTACCTCAATGATGTATCTTAGAACAGTTACATACCAGACACTGTGTGTTACCGTCTTAACCCAAAACAAATCATTCAAATTTAAGGTGATTTTGTTTGTTTCCATACTTTTCCCTGAAAATTAATATTTAACCACAAGCAATAAACTGGGACATAAAATAAATCAAACATATTTAAATGCATTTAAATATGATACAAATTTAATTAATTTAGCCCTGTAGAAAAAAGGATAATACTCATCTGATTTCATCTCCAAAGAATCACAGTGTCTAACAGTAAAAAACCAAATGCAAACAACAATAACAAGGAAATCTGCAAATGAAAACAGGGAATTGTAAACATAAACACATACAATAAATTAGAAATTCAATATGTAAATTACTAAAACCTACTATTATGGGTCGACGGATATCCACATTATTCCGTAAATAATGTTTCAGCACTTTTTTTATTTGCATATTACTTACTTTAAAATAATTTCTCTGGAGAAGATTTCATCTGTACTCATAATTAATTAACCAAATCAAATAATGAATAAAACAGAAACTGAAACATTGTTAGCTAACTGTACTGTCAGATTATAACAATTTTTTGAGGTTATTTTTGGCAATAATCATAAAGTTTTTCCTAAAGTTTTTCTTTATGAAAAAGTTGTTCTTTTTCTGCTAGTCATAAAGAATCCAAAGTATATGTATATTTTTTTACTATTATTATTTTAAATATAAACGTGTTTTCCATACTAAAATATCCTTATCAAATTTTGATCGGGATACTTTAGTGTCGAAAACAGTTTATATTTCAAATAATGAAAAAAATACTTTGGATAATTTATGACTGGCAGAAAAAGAATAACTATACAATTGCGTTCTTGCACATAACTATTTTTAGACCAGCTTTACATCGTCAAAGTAGGCCGATGTATGAAATCATGTAGAAAATGGGCTTTTGTTTTGTGGAATATTTGAGCCAATGCATATTCTAAATTATATTATTATTACACATACATTCTTTGGAATGATGCGCTTCCAATCATATCAATTACAAAAACATAGATGGGCATTTTATCAATTAAAATGAAGATCACATGAACAGTGCTGTGTTTTATCTATTTCATCTATTCTAAAAAAATATTCAGCCGTTTTTGTTGTAATAAGCAGAATATCACCATGATTAATTACCACTGTCAAATGCGAAGATGCACGTGATTAATTGATGCACAAAATAAACTAATCAGATAAAATAATCACTATGACTTTTATACATGGCTGGAGTCGCATGTTACTACAGGATATTTCCATGATAATATAAATTTGATAAGTCTTCGTTTAAATATCTGCCAATACCAATGTGTAACTAATATTCCCAGCTAGACTCTAGATCTACCATATTCCATTGTCACAGCTAGACTATGGATAGACTACTGAATACAGTAATCAATGTTGACATGCTGATATATACTGTTTTGTCCTTCGTTTCTGAGATTTTATACTTGAAAATATAGATTTTTTTATTATTTGGACGTTGGTACCAGCTAACTGAACGTAAATGTGCATGTAATGATGTATCCCCCTTGCGAGCACCTGCTGCTATAGTATTTTGATCGGGAAAGCACAATATGAGCGTGTTGCACATCCCGTTTAACAATCTTTGGTAAAACTACCAATGTCAAAATTTCGTCCACAATAATTAAAACTATATGTACTATTGCCAAAAACGATCTCCAAGTGGCGTATATCTAACAGAGTAACAGATGAGATTGAACTCACCTCCCTATCCTCTTGTTCTTGTGTTGGTAAAGCCTCTATGCCCAACCGTACGGTGTGAAACAATCTAAGCTCAAGACTATTTTTATTGCCAGTACTCGGCACCCCTACTGTAGCCAAAATTGATTTCAGCTCTGGCACCTTTAACTTTTTAATATCTTGAAGCAATACTTCATCGCTCTTTGACGCCATGTTTACACTGCAGGTGGGTGAAGGTCAGTGTCAATCTCGTTCCCAGACATTTGACTACATTGGTGCTCTGTATGGAGAGTGTTTCTTCCCGACCTTTCCGGAAGAGGCCACGAACCTTTGTGTCTCAAAAGCAAATAAAATGAGAGAAGTGAAATATTGCTATCTTAATATCCTACCTGATTGAAATTTGACTTTTATCAGCGTAAATCTACGCCAGTCAGGCTGTGGCGAGGCTTTGGTGTTTAGCAGTTTCACCTGCATTGTGGTGGGGGTCTTTTCACTTGGCCACCACTCCACATTTTCTTGGACATCAACCCATTTGGATGAGATTGTGCCCTCTTCCTCTCTGTCTTCTTCAAGCCATACAGCTTGTGCCCACGTACACTGCTCATCGAATTTTCGCTTAGACATCCTGATATTAGACAATTAAATTTTTGCAAGATATATTATGAATATTTAATGGTTGATGTTAGCTATTCCTTTGAAAACTCAAATACCGTGGGATGTACATTTCTTCTTTAGGTCAGCATTCTCAAGTTCAAGTTGTTCGATCCTCTCTTCTTCACGGGTTGGAGTTTTCTGACAATTATACCATTACAACAGCACCATATGGTTCTACAACAATACTTGGGACGCTTCTGTTCTTCAAGCAGTCCATTTTTAGTCATTTTTTGCAAATGAGATGTAATTTCTGTTGCAAGATTTGAACTTTTCATATTCCACACTGGGACCTCTTTCTCCCAAATGCCTTTTAGATTGTCTATAGCATCAGCATGGAAATATTAATGAACAATCAACGTAACAGCAGGAGTAGTAGTGTAATGCTGTATAATGTATTAGTGTAATATTAAATGTTTACAGTCTCGTACAATAGTATTGTAGCACCTGCATGCTAATCACTAACTTTTGGATTCACTCATTTTACCTGAACGTGAGTTTACATGCAGGTACGATGAAGCAGTGTGCAATTGTATAGGGGTGAATTTGTTTAACACCCACTACCAGGCATGACCGGGCATTAAATCTATGACCTTCTGCACATCTACTCGGCCAAAGAAGCACACCTTCTGACTTAAATAGCACACATTTAATTAAAGCAAATGTAAATAACAGACCGGGAAGGATTTTACTTGGTTACTACAGTTATGCAGTTTAACTTATTTTGTTGTAGAGCACCGTGTTTGTAAACATTTCAGAGTTAGTAATAACAGAAACACTTAAGTATGAAAATAAAAAAAAGGAGCAGTCGACAAATGAAATTAATGGCCTACTGGGATTGACCAATTAATTACTATCCTCCTCAGAGCACCATGGCTTGTGTCATCCATGGGTGAAAAAACTTGTAGCCAAAATTGATTTCAGCTCTGGCACCTTTAACTTTTTAATGTCTTGAAGCAATACTTCATCGCTCTTTTGAGGAATGTTTTACACTGCAGGTGGGTGAAGGTCAGTGTCAATCTCGTTCCCCAGACATTTGACTACATTGGTGTTCTGTATGGAGAGTCTTTCTTTTCGACCTTTCTGGAAGGCCACGAACCCTTTGTGTCTCAAAAGCAAATAAAAAAAGGCAGTTTTTTTACTGCGCAACTTCAAGAATGGTAGAAAGCGTGCCTGTTGATGACAATATGCGGCGGGTCCTCACACCTCTCGTCTCCTCGTCGCAGGGCTGTATTTTGAAAAGAAAATTTTCCACCTCTTAATCATTTTTTAATCTTTTGTCTTTCTGGGATATTTTTTCAATTCATCAGAAGCTAAAGAAGACAACTTCCTCTGTAATAGCAAAGTTGAGATTGTTGACAGGTAAAATCAATCGTGCATATTATTGAAACACTGTTATCTTCAGCAACTAGTATGCTTTATAATGATAAAATTCATGAGTTTATTGTGATGAAATGCTGACATAATATTTCATCAGACAATAAGTTATGGGGGTTGCTTATTCTTCTCTTTTATCATGAATTGTTGCATTGAAGGTAAAATGTTACATATTTATTTTAGCAAATTGCAAGTGGACATATCTCTTGGTTCTGAAGGCAGTGCCATGGTAATGGTACCGCAAGCAACAACTGGTCCTGTAAAAGAAAAAAAGCCTGCGAAGTCGAAGATCCAGTTTCTCAATCTCCTGAGTTGGGAGAACCTCCAGTTCCGTCCAGAATGTCCGCAACACCAATCAAAACTCTTGCTTTTTACATGTATTTTGGTCATTGTTGGTATCACTTTCACAGTCTGTTTCTACTTTTTTTTCTCACATTTTACGGTTTCTTTAGATTAGGGGAATATTTTCATAATATTTCTATTTCTTTTTCACCCAAAGTTATACATTTACTTCCCTAACATTTTTTCTTTCGTTTAAAGAAACTTATTTTTGACATTTTGTGTCAAAACTTCCAATCAGTCACCAGATGACTGTTGCACTAAAAGGGGAGTTGGACCAGGTGATTTTCGGGTGAGGCCTTCCGATTTTTTTTGGATTGCTTGAAGAGTTTGATGGTTGTCCGTCTACAATTTTCTATAATAAGCTCTTTTTTAGTTGAGCACTTTCATTTGTGTTTATACCTTTAAAATTATCTATTATTGCTCCCGTTAATTAATCTGTTGAGCACTGTTGTGAACAACCATGGAACAAAATGTTAATCCCAGGCTACTCTACAAAAAACATCCCAGTACCAAGCAGAAAGAACTACTTACAGGAGCTGCAGCTGGAAAACATTATGTTCTAGGTTTTTATTTTTTATAAGATGTATTATGCCACAGGATATTAATATCAATATATGACGTGCCTGAGTGCATCTTGTATAATACACGCATGTTCTCTTCATATGTGTTTCCCAGTCCCACAAATAGTGATTAGGCTGTGGTTCTCTCAACAATATCTTTATCTTTTATGACTGTTTTCTGTTTTTACAATCGTTTAGGTGCACAAAAAGTTTGAAAATATTTTTTTAAAGTTTTGCTGTACTCATTAGCTACTTGAAAAAACCCTATCACAACTTGACTTTTCTTAAACATTCAATCTTTAATGAAGAGCAAATACACTGACATTAAAATCTTCATTGAGGCACTGTCTGCCTCCTCTTTTAACATTGTTGTTTGAGCAAATAACTCAATCAAAGGTTCGCTGGAACAATGCTGCTTTTGATTGTTTTTACTGTGCATAAAAAAAAGACAAACTGTAGACAATTTGTAAGAAAATCAATTAGTATCCACACTTAATTCTTTATACATGCACAATGGTCAGAACATATTATAATGCACATGCATCCATGAGTACCCCTTCAGTTTAACTTATATTTTTGAAGTGTGTTTAGTAAAAAAACCAGGTAACTGGGCGCCTTGAGGCACTGGTTAACTTACTGAAGTCTGCCTCCTTTTTTAAAATGATTGAGGCCTGCTGGCTCAGGTGCTGCCTCTAAAACGTGAAAACCAGTTAGACAGAAACTGGTGGGGAAACACCACCTGGTAGAAGATTCTCTTGATTCTCTGCAGCGGTGGACACCAAGCTCTGACTAAATATTCAACTAATTTTGATCTTTTATATGAATAGAGTCTATTAATGTTGACCTACTTTCTTTTCTAGTCAAGATCAGTTGACTCTAAATCTATGCTCATCAAATCTTTTGCTTCAATTGCTTTCTTGCATGCCTTTGTAGCACTCTTTAAATTATCTGAAAAGAAAAAGATTTAAATCTGCAAGTTTCTAACGACAACCCAGTACATAGGCTGCAGATAATGCTTCAAAATTATTGAATTCTTCCAAATATATAGTCACTATCATGTAAGATATCATGCAATAGAAATCTTCGTGGCTGGACCCTGAAATCTAAAGTGGAGAGTTTGGAGTCAGGGTTCTGCTGTTTGTAAATGATATAGGCATTACTCATACACATTACAAGCAGATGATGGTACACTTCCATATACCAATTATTACACCTGTGTGGGTAGTCGTAGTAGCTACATACTTGGTCCATCTTATCATGTTGTAATCATCATTATAATAAACTGTGGCTTTATGACCACCCTCATCCCTCCCTTTGATCTCACTCTTGTTTTTGAGAGCAGCAGAGTGAAACTGAGACCAACGACTGCCTTTTTATCAAAAGATTTTTTTTCCGTAACTTCACGCAATATCATGCAATAACATCATTGCAATAGGCAAAAACAGCATAAATCAAACAAAAACAAACCAACCCAGTAATCTGAGTGAAGTCATCATTATTTTACCCTTAAAGGATATTGCCACCTTTGCGTAAAAAAAAGTCGTCTCCCCTTCCTAGATCAGGCCCTTGTATGTGGGCTAAAGTACACCAAAATCTAAATTCGTAATAATTATTTAGCAACGAACTTTGTTCGTGCTAAATGATTGTATTAGTGAGGTTGCGGGGGGGGGGGGGGTGGAGAGGTTGCTTCAAAGTAAATTTATATATGTTTTCCATTTAATCATAGAGCCGTGACAGGGTTCAGAGTGCTGACCCTAAATCAATTTATCTTGAAGAACATTATTGCGATAACTTTCTGTTGATCTCTATAACATATTCTTGCATCCTGTCAATTTCCGCAGCATACTTCAAACACAAACACGTAGATTTAGTGGATGATTCTTCTTCTTCCTTGGGTTCTGAACTCTGCAACAAGGTATCACATTATTTTGAGTTTTGACTCTGGTGTATAGATGGATCTTTAATCTACAACGTATCAATTATTACGTAAGCAAATTTTAAATGAATTTTGTAAAAGAAAGTGGCCCTCAGTCAGTGTACTACCCGCTAGCTCAATAGAGCATGGGTTTTCCATTTAATCATAGAGACGTGACAGGGTTCAGAGTGCTGACCCAAAGTCACTACCCCTGTACAGCCTGGAATAGAATTGACAGGATTCAGACGTGCTGACCCTAAATCAATTTATCTTGAAGAACATTATAATTGCGATAACTTTCTCTCAATCTCGATTAGATGTTCTCTCATCCTGTCAATTTCAGCAGCATACTCCAGACACAAACACGTAGATTTAGGCATGACTGGGCATTAAATCTATGACCTTCTGCACATCTACTCCGCCAAAGAAGCACCCCTTCTGACTTATAGCACACATTTAATTAAAGCAAATGTAAATAACAGACCAGGAACTTGGTTACTACAGTTATGCAGTTTAACTTATTTCGTTGTAGAGCACCATGTTTGTAAACATTTCAGAGTTAGTGATAACAGAAACACTTACCTATGAAAAAAAGGGAAAAAAGGGGTAATAGACAAATGAAATTAATGACATACTGGGATTGACCAATTGGGTTACTATCCTCCGCAGAGCACCTTGGCTTGTGCCATCCACGGTCGAAAAAACTTGCACCCCGTGCAGATTGACCACACGGGCCCCGTCTTCATTTGGTACTGGCACCACATTAACCGGCGTCTAAAAATTACAGGAATCAAATTTCAATTTGGGTTCTTTTAAAGTTTAAATGATTTTTTCACTGGAATCTTTGATCAGTATCAAAATGTGTATACAATGTAGTTACCTCTTTGGAAAATATCCCTGCTGCTGATATTGCCTCTCTTATCTTTGTTTTTATTGGATCCCTTCCTGGACGCACATGTACTAGTATTATGCAAGTATTAGATATGGGGATTCATTAATCAGATTTTATCCTGTGAAATTCACAATCAAGAGCTGGGCTGGTGGAGGAGCATGCGTGAGCATTAGGAGGGAGTGTGCGTGGAGCATGTATGTCAGGAAGATGCCATTATAAGCCCATTGGATGGTTATTCTACCTAAGTGAGTTTTTAAGTAATAGCTTATAAACATCGGAGGGGAAGCAGCAAGGACAAATGATTGAATGAACAGACACCATTTTTTGTTGGGATCTGCCTATCGGATACTTGACCATTTACATTGGGTATGATAGTGGTGTTTTAGAACTATACCTAGGTCCTTGAACCCAAATCACTAAAACACCTTCATAAGTGTAGGTCACGACCCAAAGTGCAATGCCGCATGTGTAGATATTTGTATTGCCAAACTATCAAGTTCAGCTGCAAGTACAGTTGAATTTGTTTGAAATGGAAAACTTATTACAATAAATGTTATCACATGGGTAAATATTATTTCATACCGATAATCACAGGTCCTGAATTCGTTGGTACTATCAATATGTAGTCTGGGAGTGTGGCATCGTTTATCGCTTTTCTCACCTGTAGATTTGTTTACTATATATTATTGAAATGATTTATTTCATGAAATGAATTGTTGCAAACCTAAAAGTACCATATAAATTTTGTTTTCAAATTATGCTGCAGTTCAATAGCTAACAATGCAAACCTTGGCACGTATCCACTACCAGGCATGACAGGGCATTAAATCTATGACCTTCTGCACATCTACTCCGCCAAAGAAGCACACACCTTCTGACTTATAGCACACATTTAATTAAAGCAAATGTAAATAACAGGATTTTACTTGGTTACTACAGTTATGCAGTTTAACTTATTTCGTTATAGAGCACCTTGATTGTAAACATTTCAGAGTTTTAGTGATAACAGAAACACTTAAGTATGAAAATAAAAAAAGGAGCAGTAGACAAATGAAATTAATGGCATACTGGGATTGATCAATTGAGTGACTTTCCTCCTCAGAGCACCTTGGCTTTGCCATCCACGGGCGATAAAACTTGGACGTCGTGTAGACCGACCAACGGGTGACAGGGTTCAGAGTGCTGACCCAAAGTCACTACCCCTGTACAGCCTGGAATAGAATTGACAGGATTCAGACGTGCTGACCCTAAATCAATTTATCTTGAAGAACATTATAATTGCGATAACTTTCTCTCGATCTCGATTAGATGTTCTCGCATCCTGCCAATTTCCCCAGCATACTCCAGACACACACACGTAGGTTTAGTGGTTGTCTCTTCTTCCTTGGGTTCTGAATGCTGCAACAGCAACAATGTGTCATAACATGTTTTACATGTGCTTTATGATAGACACATAGTGCTAAAAAAGAATAAAATAGAACACTATAATTACTAACACATAAAGGCGCAGATACAACAAATTTGCATGTCTGGTTCTCATGTGGTATTGTGATGTTTTCCTCTGGTTGTCATGGTGAACAGGAAACATCTTCATCACTAAAATCTTTGTGTTTACAATTAAACATGCAAAAAGTGGTAAATGGCAGCTAGGGAATTTAAAAAGATTAATGCTTGAAAGTAAGACACGTGAGATGCTGCAGATGAACACTGCAAATAAATCTTACTCTGAGTGATCCGTCAACATCTCACTGTCAACATCACATTGCCACTCGTGGCCTGCTCTCTCCCCACATACTGTCCAACGCGTCAGGCGATAAGCTATCTCCTCATCCACCTGCTGCTTTGTTTGACATCGAGCCATTCTTAATAATGATCAAATTTAAAAACCTGCAAAGTATCAGAAATGACTAATATAAATTTACATACAGGCACCCTTCCAATTACATATCAATCCCACCAGTCACATTTACACAATACAGTCATGTATCACATACATATCGCACATATGCTTAATTACAACAGCACCATATCAAAGTGTCCTGAAGAATGATAATCGGTATCTAACTTATCTATAACAGTGTTCATGGTCTCAAGTTTCACAGAGGTAGCAATTATTAGAGTGTAAAACACGTTTTAATTTTTGTCTGTAAGATTCTTGTGAAACATCAAGCAAAAGCTTTGCTCTAAAATCTGCTATTGTCATGCAGTTTTGAAATTTACTTGTATATCTACATAAAATAAACCTTCATAAAACCCACGGTAACAGAAATTCCCAATCGTCGGTAACTGCTCCCGTGATCGGTAAATACTGACCGTCGGGGAAGTCTTTATAAAATCCACCCCTGTGATGACAGGAGATGACAGATTCGCAGTCACTAACCGCAATATGGAGCTTCATAGTCGAACTGTTTTTACATGAAAACAACATCACTGTTACTTGTCAGCATCTAATGTTACAAATTTTACACCAAATCAATTGCTTTTAGTGTAGCAGACAGCAAATTGTGGTCTTATGACTGTCATGACAAGACAGGTTAGAGCCAATTAAGCTGGACACTTGACTTTATATAAAAATCACACCAGTACGCAACAGTATACCTTAAGGCATAAAAGTTTATCTGCTGATTGGGCTCTGGCTGCTGAACCATTCCGAAGCATCTGACAGATCATTGTCCGAAACCTCTGCATATCTGCTGCAGCTGGTGGAGAAAAAAAAAAGGGTAACCATCAGGGTTTTTTTGTGGCTGTTTTTCTGCTGCTGCTTGCCACTGTCTTTAACCATGTAAAAAACTTGGAGAAACATAATCGAACGGGAACAGAATAAACAAGAGAACAAGCAAGACAATAAGAACCAAAGCACAGCTAGTAGACAACAATGTGTCTACTGGTGTCGCTGCCGTGGTGACGGATATCGGGGCGTCCATACTTTAAATATTACTTACCTTCTCTTTGCCTGTCGGTGACAATATGCAGAAACAACTTGTGTAGTTGAAAAGCGTGTCAAGGTCAGGGTCAGACCACTACACATTGTTTTTTGCTCCTCTCTTATAGGATATTTTCTGTGCTTTTAAGTGACACTGGAGCATTTTTTAAGTGGGATCTTGTCAATTAGCTGGATGCTCTCATTTGGATAGTAACCTGAAATAATTTATCACAGATTTGATCAGTTTAAAGGAGTTTTTCTTCTGTCTTCTTTAGCTATGGATGAAAAAAACCCCTTTTTTTTTTTCTAACCCTTTTTTTTAATTTTCAAAGTTTATTTTTTTTCCCCTCCCATCCCTAAAACAAAAAAAAAATTTTCTTCCCCCAGGGAAAAGCGGGGGTTGATTTAATTGGCCCCTTTTGGGGTTTATTCATTTCTTCAATTTTCCGCCACCTTTTGATCATACCCTTTTTTAAAATTCATGGAATTTAAAAGTTTTAAATTTTTCCCCTCATTTCTGTTTTTCCCCCTCAACGCTTAAAAATTTTCCTTCCTATTTTGTTTTTTTCTTCAATCATCGCAATTTTCCAAAATTTTTCCATTCGGGTCATTGACGCCTTTTTTTTTGCTTTTTTTCCATCCCTTTTTTTGGGGGGGTTTTTTTCATTTTTAGGTTCTTTAAAAAACCCCCCTTTTTGTTTTTCGACAAAAGTTTTTTCCCGTCCCCTTTTTTCATATTTTTGGGACTTCATTTCCCCCTTTTGTTTTTTAACACAATTTAAAAAAAAAATCCCACTCAATTCAAAAACGCCCAACTTAATTCGGGGGAATAAAAAGGGGGTCCCCCCCCATTTTTGGGAATAAGCCATATTTTTTAAAAGGGGTTTTTAAAAAATTTTTATGTAATTGATTTAAATTGTGGGGCAAATTAAGGTGGGGGGAAAAATTTTTAAAACCTGATTTAAAAAATTTTTTTTATAAATGAAATTACAAAAATTTTAAGTTAAAAAAAAAATAAAAAGTATTTGTTTTATTATAAAAAAATTTTTTTTTATATATTAAAAAAATTTAAAAAAAAATTTTATTTTTTTTTTTTTATTAAATGAAAAAAAATTATAAAATTTATTTTTTTCCCCAAAAAACAAACAAAAATTTTTAAAAAAAAAAATTAAAAAAAAAAAAAACCCCCTTTTACTTATTTTTTTAAAAGGGGGGAATGGCAAAAATTTAAAAAATTTGAAAATTTGGGGGGAAATACTTACCCAAACCCCGGGGTTTCCCGGGACCTTAAAAAGGGTTTTAAATTTGAAACCCCGGTTTTGGTAAATCGGGGGTAAATGTTAACAGGGGGGGTTATGCATTTAAAAAATCCAAAAGCCCCCCTCCATTTTTTCATTTTAATTACCATTTGCAAAATTTTTTGTACCCAAAGAATGAAAATAATTCCCTTTTATTAGTTTTTTTTTATTATCCCCATTTAAACTTTTTTTAACAAACCCCCCCCCGGGGAAAAAAAAAAAAAAAAAAACCCCTAAAACAAACTAAAACCAACATGAACCCATCATAAAAAATCATAAAGTCTTTTGACCCCTCCCAATTTTTCCCCTTATGATTTTTTCCATTTCCCTTTTTCCCCTTCCATTTTTCAAATCCCCCCTCTAATTAAGTTTTCATTTTATATTTTTGAGTGGTTTTTTTTTTAATTAATATTTTTTTTTTTTTTTTTAAAAATTTATAAAATTTTATAATTTTTTTTATAAAAAAAAAAATGTAAAAATAGAAATGGGTT
>JAGTTF010005658.1:38167-66000 GCA_019095985.1 Streblospio benedicti
GTTTTGGTGATGTAGTCTTTATCAGCAGTCCCTGTCTCTGATTTAACTATGTAATCATAAGGCACAACACATGGATTGCCGTGGTTCTGTGTGAAGTTGTGAAGAAGATGTGAAGTGTCTGTGCGTAATTCCATATTCCAGAAAGTACTTAATAAATTCAGGAACTGCCAAAATTGATTTCATTTCCTGGTTTGCAGATCGTATGGTCTTTTTGATCTTGTCAGCCAATTTGTTATATAAAGAGTTAGAACCCGAGAGCCTGTCTGTGTAGGCAGATAGCAGTTTTACAATCGGGTGTCTTACAACTATCATTTTGTAGTATGTGTCCAGTTTGTTGATGATGTCTTCTCTACTTTGCTTTTTTTCAATTGGGTAATGTTGTGTTCTTCAAGCACTGAGTCACTAAAATGGGAAAGTCTGCTGACCTTCCCCGTCGTTCAATCTTCCCAATGTAATCATATTCAAGCTCACATGGCTGACGCATATTGCTATAAGACCCTTGTAGATGGATATCTCCTCCTCCCTTTTGAAGATACTTTATAATATCGACAAAAGGTATGCTAATGTTGATCAAATCCCTCTTACTCGTCATCTCCCACAAGGGGTCAAGCACTTTCATCATTCTTTGAATTCATTGTTGATAGTAGTTTCCAAAGTGCCAGAATTCACTGGTTTTGTCCATTTCAATAACTAGTTTGTCCCTCAAGCAGATAATACTCTGTCAAATGGATGTCGCACAAAGAAGAACGTGTAGTAGTTTTTCAGCCGATATCTGATTTCGTCTATGGTATAGTTCGATAACCTAGAGTTAAGCAAAAATGAAATACGATTCAATAAAATATGTCACCTAGTGAGGTACTACACTCACAGAGCAAGTTTTCAATTGAGACCAGTTCACACCAATAATATTGTCCCATATGCACTCCCCCGACACTGTTCTAAGTGCCATGAATCTCGTTTTCGGATGTACATGTAAATAGTACCTTATGGTGGGACTGGACAGTTTTTCTTTTAATATTTAATGATTACCATTGTAAAGTTTAAAGTGTGTAGATGTTAATCAAAATAAAATTTATTCATGTTGCCTCGCTCGTTTGAGATTTATGAGTCAAAACGCGAGGCATGTGTGGCATGTGTGAACAGATGATTTACATAGAGTTCAATAAAAGATTTTACTATTACCATTAAAAATACTGCTCCAAAATGTGTTTAACATTTTTTTTTCCAGCAGCTCGATCTTTTCTTCATAATGCTGTTCCTTCTGTCGTAGATGATTATTTTTTTTTCGCTGCCGCCCTCGGCCAAGTCTCCTAATTACCAAGGTTCACGGCCCGGCAAGCCGGCAACGGGTTTGAAGAAGCATACTACTCGATATTTCTGTGATTTTCTCGTTTCAGGATTCATGTTTATTACTATCACTCAATCATCTCACAAGGGGCTTATAGGTTGTGTGTTCACCAGAGATTCTACCAGCTTTTTCAAACAGTTAATGGATTCCCCCCTTGTGCTAAAAAAGGGGGGGGGGATTTTGCGAAAAAAAGGGGGTGGGGGCGACGATTTTAATAAATTTTGTTATTTTTCAATACAATATTGATAAAAAATTACTATCAGTCTGAGTGAGTGGATTTCATTTGGAGATACTTAATAATTTATTATTTCTTATATGTGTGGATGCAGACACACAGGTGTAATTTGGTGCGGTGGGGATCTGAACGTGTTCGGAATGATTTGGTCGGGAGATGGATAAACTATGCCATAAAGATGACTGTGATGAACCCAGATATTTGATATTGTTGGACTATTTTGGTAGTAAATTTTATGATTTAGCCTATGCCTTTGTTCATAGGGCCTCATTTGAAGTACCCGAAAGTCAATTTAGTTGACCAAATAGCCAATTTTCTATATTGGCAATGAAACTATAGAATCTAACAAATACATACTGATAAACATGGAAAATACTTACCAGTTTCTATAGATTTTGTTGTAGAACCAATTGGTCTATCATGACATGAAAATGAAGAGGATCCGAGTTGAAGTAGAGAGTTGATTTTATGAGCATTACTGCTTCGTGCCATTTTTTATCACCACAAAGAACAATGGCCACATGGATGTCGTCTTGCGGTTTCTGCTCGCGGACTTGAATGTTGAACCAGCCAATCCTGACAATAATCATATTGTAAAGACTTATGGTCTAGATTACTCATTAGTATCTAGTTTGCAGTTGATTGAGGCCTAATCTGTTGTTGTGATTATGAGTTACTGACAACATGGTGTTGCTCACTTTCGCCTTGTTTTGAATGCTTTCTTTATAGAATTATCTCTCAAATTTTCATTTTTTTGTATTGCAATCAAGAATACAATTTTTTCAAGCAACCTAATATCTTTTGTACTTGACATATTTTTCAACCATTTCTCCTGTGCTGACTTTCTTTGCTGCTGCCGTGAGAGGTAGAGGGGATGGTCCTAGCACCTCAACCTTTTGCTCCATTACATGGGCAATGACCGCTTCAGTTACTTCGGTAGCATAGTCTAGCAATGCAAGTAATACGTAAATTGCTTTGACCAAAGATTAATTTAATTAGATATAGACAATGTTCAAAATTAAATTACATTATTATTCAATATTTTCTTATACATTGTTCTTATATAAAATTGCAATCATTGTTTTTTTTTGTAAACCAAATTGATAAAAATATTATTTAGAAATAGCAATACTGACCAAATGACAGTTTTGTTTTGATTTTTTTAAGTCCAGCTTCTCCATGCTTTGTAGCTATTTTATGTTACAGTTAATATCAATGAAGTACTGACATGACGCCACGCAAAGCAGTTGCCGCGATAAACATATAACGTACACATTTTACAATTCGAAACGATAATATATTTTACAGAACGATGCAAAAAGATGTCTTTTATTTCTACAAATTTCTTCTATTAAGCATCTTCGAGCTTTTGACTCAGATTTCCCTTCAACATTTGAAGTCTTAATTTTCTTCACAGAATTTTTCAAATTTTCTGCTACAGTATTTTTTTAATGTACATGGTGGTGTTTTGGAAAGCCTTTTTGCCTGATTCTTGGTCTCTATTTGCTGTTTATTACAATTCAAAGAATCGTTTCTAAACTGGAGTGAATCAGAGCATTTCTTGAAACAGCATTCACAAACTTTGGCCCCAGTCATTATCAAGTTGTCAGGAATAATAACTCCTAAAAGGACCTGGTGATTAAGTTTGGTTAACACATACCAATTAGTCAAACTCAAAATATCATCTAACACTAGTGAAAATCCCATTTCCCAGTGATAGAACAAACAAGACAATAATAAGTGATAAAATTTGTACTATACAACTTGACATCTAAATATACAGACATTATATTAAGCATAGTAAATTAAATATAGTTTAACAAATAAAGGTTGAAGTGTTTGGCTCGAAAACCTTCTTTTCCTGCAAATAGTAAATTTTGTGTTATACTTATTTTGAAAGATAAGTCAATTATAAATCATAACAGCTTAGAAGTTCCAAGAGACTTTACCTAGCAATAAAAGACTGAACTACAGTACTTTCTTCAAAGAGAGGCCTGTTGCTAATATGACTTATAAAAATTAGAATAAAATACTGGTACATTGGAAGACATGTCACTGGACACAAGAATATAAAATAACTACTGATTGATATTAATATTCAAAGTGCAATTGTTGTAAGTTGCAGATGGCATTAGCACAGGACAAGTAGATTTGTTTATATTCTGAGAACTTTGAAAATTGTTGCATTGCGCTAAAATGCCTTCATCAGTTGCAGCATTTGACCATGTAGATATGCTATTATTATCAGACACAATTTCTGAGAGCACCTTTTGCTGCCGAATGGATAAAGGATTATAATTATCTAGAGAACTGGCATTCTTGTGGCCAGTGACATGTCTACCAATGTCCTTTGGCACCATTTTTTCATTTAGCTTAGCAGCTAAATGTTTACGATATGATGTATTAGTAAGTTTTCTTCCATGTAATTTGGCAGCATTGACCATTGAAGGTACAAATTTTTCTTTCGAATGGATGCCTAAAGCCTGCCTTTTATACCATGACTGTCCATCTCTGGGACTTGGTGTTGTGACTTGTATGTAAAATGGATCGTTTTCTTTATCATATCCTGTTGGACGCTTATCTTTGTAAGCCATGTAGGTTGATACTGGACATCTCTCCGTTCCATTTTCAAATGCCTTAGGATTTATGTGAAAATTACAATTTTATATGGCATTATAAACATGCTGTGGAAAAATCATGTACATTTCAAAAGATAATGTGTTTGATATATGATCTAGCATTTTGAATATTGTAATATGATCATAGTAACAAATGTTAACCAATATAGCTCACTTGTCTCTTGTTACGGGGATTCTCTCCTGGACGTGTCTTGGTTAAGCGTTCTGTTCTATATTCCAGATATTTGCCTGATTCAGATTCTTTTAGTATTATGTCACCCCAACACAAAGAGTGGTGCTCGCGGTTAGCTCTCAAACCGAAGTACATCATGTTATTACGATGTAAACTTCTTAGTAAACTTAATGGAGATTTCGTACCAAGAAGATCCATCTGGTAGAAAATGTTTATATCACTGTCTAAGAATGTGTCTGTTGCGTGGGGGCTATTGCCTTTACCCACTGATTTCAGTTGCTGAAAATACAAAAAAATGTTATTAAATTGAGTAGATTATTTTGATTTGGAAAATGTTAGAAGCTATAGCATAATGATACAATACATGTAGATCCATGTAGTTAGCAATGTCATTATTACCTTGAATTTCATTTTTATAGTCTCTCTCATTCCAGCAAATTTCATTGATGTCATGATTGATTCTTCGTATTTTTTGTCTTGTAAGTACCACTGAGATGAGTTCATCATGCCTCTCAAAGACACTGGTTCGTATTCTCCCCATCTTTTTTTCTCACTACCAAAAAAAGTTTTCTAGAATGGTGTTTAGGTTTTCTGCAGGAATTTTTTCAATACATTGTGTCTCATTTATAGTTGTCAAGTACACATTCAAAAGCTTTAAGTCATAGGAAGTTTTCCTCTTAGTATTATTATTTTTTTGCTCCTCCTTAAATCTTGCCTTTTCTTCATCAGTTATTGTGACAAATCTTGTGTTTTTTTCATCCTCGAAGCATGGTTCTTCATCTATAGCTATGTCTTCATTTATATTTTCCTTGTATTGTGGTGTTTCTTGATTAGTTCTGATGTCTTCAAAATTCTGAGAAAAAATTTGCTCTAGTTCAACTTTATCAATACTGAACTCACCCAAATTTTCAGCTGTTTCAATGTTTTCATTTGTTGTTCATTTCTATAGTTGGTTCAAAATTATCTATAGTTTATATATCACTATGTATCTTCATTTTTGCAAACATGTTTAAATATATGTCACCATTATCATCAAAAAGTAAATCAAAATTTATATCTTCCTCCTCCATATTCATGTATTCTGTCAAATTTCTGATCGTCTGAGACCCTCCTCAAGAGTAGGTCTATGAGAAAAGTAGAGGGCTAATCGTGTCGACCTGTTGGCCTGTCCACCTCTGTATTCATATTTACAATAGTGTGGTCAAATTGCGGTCATTTTCTCTCATGGCAAGGCTGTTGCAGTACGGATGCGATCAACATCTTGCAGTCAAGGTGTGGATGCAGACACACAGGTGTAATTTGGTGCGGTTGCAATGTGAACGTGTTCGGAATGATGTGGTCGAGAGATGGATAAACTATGCCATAAAGATGACTGTGATGAACCCAGATATTTGATATTGTTGGACTATTTTGGTAGTAAATTTTATGATTTATATCTTTGTTCCTAGGCCTTTGTTCATAGGGCCTCATTTGAAGTACCCGAAAGTCAATTTAGATGACCAAATAGCCAATTTTCTATATTGGCTATGAAACTATAGAATCTAACAAATACATACTGATAAACATGGAAAATACTTACCAGTTTCTCTAGATTTTGTTGTAGAACCAATTGGTCTATTATGACATGAAAATGAAGAGGATCCGAGTTGAAGTAGAGAGTTGATTTTATGAGCATTACTGCTTCGTGCCATTTTTTATCACCACAAAGAACAATGGCCACATGGATGTCGTCTTGCGGTTTCTGCTGGCGGACTTGAATGTTGAACCAGCCAATCCTGACAATAATCATATTGTAAAGACTTATGGTCTAGATTACTCATTAGTATCTAGTTTGCAGTTGATTGAGGCCTAATCTGTTGTTGTGATTATGAGCTACTGACAACATGGTGTTGCTCACGTTCGCCTTGTTTTGAATGCTTTCTTTATAGAATTATCTCTCAAATTGTCATTTTTTGTATTGCAATCAAGAATACAATTTTTTCAAGCAACCTAATATCTTTTGTACTTGACATATTTTTCAACCATTTCTCCTTTGCTGACTTTCTTTGCTGCTGCTCTGAGAGGTGGAGGGGTTGGTCCCAGCACCTCAACCTTTTGCTCCATGACATGGGCAATGACCGCTTCAGTCACTTCGGTAGCATAGTCTAGCAATGCAAGTAATACGTAAATTGCTTTGAGCAAAGATTAATTTAATTAGATATAGACAATGTTCAAAATTAAATTACATTATTATTCAATATTTTCTTATACATTGTTCTTATATAAAATTGCAATCATTGTTTTCTCATCAGATGCTCATGAATATATATCTTATACCTCGTTTAGGGTTGTTACATTTCTCCCCGTTTTATAATAAACCCGCGAGCCAGATGCTTGTGTCGCCTGGCACTCTGAGGTCATCAAAGCACAGTTTCCTTTAGAATCGTGTAGAAAGTGTGTACAGCGCTCAAAACGTAGACATTCTTCGGCACATGTATTGATGGGCATACGCTTTATTGGACTGAGCTCACATGGAGCCTTCCTTGCTGTAAATTTACCAAACACTGACATCGGCTCCACCAGCATCCAAGTGAAAAGCAGATGTCTTTCCTGCTTGTGCACTTTGTACTTCAGCGTACTTAGACCATTGGGTATCTTTACATTTTGGTGTTCTTTATTACCCCTGAACTTGTTCTCGGGGTTGGTTGGATCGCGATCATGTTTGAGAGCTGTAAACCTGGCAACAGCTGAGGGTTGGCAGTGCACTGTGTAGTTGAAGTAGGTCACCCTGCGATAGAGGAAGTCATCTTCTCCACCCCACCCCCAAAAGTTGTTGGCAAAACCATCAATGTGACTGAAGATCTGCCTCGGCACTGCAGTCACACCGCCAAAGCTCGTGGCATAGTACAGTGTGTAGTTGTGCTTATCAAAGCTGTTGGCCATGTGTCTGGTCTGGCCTTTCATACACGCGTACAAGTTGCGGTCATCATCCATAAACATGTCCACGTCATGAAAAATAACACAGTCAAATTGAAAGAAGCGCAGTGTTTCTAGAAAGCCAATGTTAAGAAGTGCGCCCCTGTTGAAGACATTGGTATTAGCCTGCTCCACTTCCACGATCTGGTACTCCATGTTCTGTCGCATCATCACCTTGTGGATGTGGTTGAGGAATATGTGTAGGTCATAAGGACGGTCATGGTATGGAACAACCACTGCTATTCTCTGCCTCGGGATGCAGCCTCTTGGAATCCAGTGTCCGCCATTTTGCATATGTCCAGGTATGTTTGTTTGTAACTGCTGAGAACTGATTTCATTATCACATCCAGCGATTTTGGCTCAAAATCAACAGGCACGTATCCCTGCTGGTGCTCAGAAAAGCAGGGACAGAGTTTCTCTGGAGCCCGTTCTGCAGAGAATGTCATATTGTTCATACATTGGTCTTGCAGATGTGGCAAATATTCAGTTATAAATTCATTCCACTTCGGCAGTCTTTTCAACTTTTCACTTTGACTTATCCAAGCGTTGAGCGGAATAAGTGCGCTGTCATTCAGCCAATGTCTTGAGCTAAGCAAACCATCAGTCCCCCTTGTACGATAAAAATCATAGTTTTTTGACAACGTTAACCACGATAGAGCTCCAAGAAGCAAGATTACAATTCTCAAAAAGGATCGGTCACCTCTATGAAACATTTTGACCATGTTCAGTTATCCAGTTTTCAATTCTTTGCACTTTTCTAAGATAGTGAAGTAATTTTCCCCCGAGTCACCTTATCAGTTGATATGATGTAAATGTACTAAAGAGCGCTTGCACAGTACAGGCGGCAACTGATGTCTGCTGTGCGTCTGGTGATTTTACCGTATAGAGTGCTCACTGAAGAAAAGCACCGCAGACGGGATATTTGGCAGGGTCATGCATGCCTATCTTCATAATACAGTGTAGGGTTCGAGTTATATATTATGAAATGTTGTTGGTGAGTGTGCTGTGGTTTAAATAAAGGTTTAAAAAAAGTTGTAGGCAATAATAAAGCTTGACTCGAGAATACACTTTCCTGATGACCAGAGGCCTGAGTAGTAACAAGTAACATGTCTGTAAGAACGAGGTGTCTGTAATAAAGATTGCCGACTCGAACCTCTTTGAAAATAGAGGGGATTAAAAATTGTTACCATAAGTGTGCTAACAATGAATTGTGGACACAGAGACACAGGCACACCAGGTACATGCAGGTACACTAAATTGACCACAGAAACTGAGTGTAATCCATACTGGCTGCTATCCCCCAGAATTAATCATTTCATAGCAACATTTATTAAATTTACATTTAGTAAATACTTGTACTTGCCTTTTGGCTAATGCCTTTTCTGACACGTCTAGACAATTAATAATTTCATCATCTACTTCCTCATTTAATCTGGCCTGGAAATCAGCCACTTTCAATTCTTCAACTTCTCTGATTCTTCTTCTATTGAACATTGCCACCCTTGCTAGAACATGTTGCGCATATGATTTCCACTCTTCATAACTATGTTTGTCCTTTGTTTTTTTTGATAAAGTCCTGACTAGATGAGTCTTGAGCTTTACTAAGTCGGATGTCACTGGTAGATCACTGTGTTTATTTATGACTCTAAGTCGTGCCCTTTTGTTGGCGACATGCGAAACCCTCTGATTCCAATGGGCTTCATATAATATCATAAAATCTTTTGCTTCTTTCTTCTCTTGCTTGCTTTCACATATTATACTATTTGAATGTTTCAGAAGTGTTAGCTGTTTTATATAGTGTCCTAAAGTCAAGGCAATTGCTGGAGAATCTGTTTGAATCGAAAGATCTTTAACTGCATTTACCATTGTGTCAAATTTTCTAGGATGTATGTAATTTGACAAAGGCAGGTCCTGATCATTACTTTCATTCTTGTGAAACATCAAGCAAAAGCTTTGCTCTAAAATCTTCTATTGTCATGCAGTTTTGAAATTTACTTGTAGATCTACATGAAATAAACCTTCATAAAACCCACGGTAACAGAAATTCCCAATCGTCGGTAACTGCTCCCGTGATCGGTAAATACTGACCGTCGGGGAAGTCTTTATAAAATCCACCCCAGTGATGACAGGAGATGACAGATTCGCAGTCACTAACCGCAATATGGAGCTTCATAGTCGAACTGTTTTTACATGAAAACAACATCACTGTTATTTGTCAGCATTTAATGTTACAAATTTTACACCAAATCAATTGCTTTTAGTGTAGCAGACAGCAAATTGTGGTCATATGACTGTCATGACAAGACAGGTTAGAGCCAATTAAGCTGGACACTTAACTTTATATAAAAATCACACCAGTACGCAACAGTATACCTTAAGGCATAAAAGTTTATCTGCTGATTGGGCTCTGGCTGCTGAACCATTCCGAAGCATCTGACAGATCGTTGTCCGAAACCTCTGGATATCTGCTGCAGCTGGTGGAGAAAAAAAAAAAGTAACCATCATTTTGTTTTTTTATTGGCGTTTTTTTGGCTGCTGTTTACCACTGTCTTTAACCATGCAAAACATTTGGAGAAACATAATCGAACAGGAACAGAATAAACAAGAGAACAAGCAGGACAATAAGAACCAAAGCACAGCTAGTAGACAACAATGTGTCTACTGGTGTCGCTGCCGTGGTGACGGATATCGGGGCGTCCATACTTTAAATATTACTTACCTTCTCTGGTACTAACGTGCCTGTCGGTGACAATATGCAGAAACAACTTGTGTAGTTGAAAAGCGTGTCAAGTTCAGTGTCAGACCACTACACATTGTTTTTTGCTGCTCTCTTATAGGATAGTTTCTGTGCTTTTAAGTGACACTGGAGCATTTTTTTAAGTGGGATATTGTCAATTAGATGGATGCTCTCATTTGGATAGTAACCTGAAATAATTTATCACAGATTTGATCAGTTTAAAGGAGTTTTTCTTCTGTCTTCTTTAGCTATGGATGAAAAAACTTGTCACGGGGGGATACCTGCGGGAGGTGGTAGGCTCCTCTTCTTCTGAGTTGGACATTAGGCCCTCGGCTCTCATGCGAGCTACATATTCTGCTCTTGTCTCACTGTTCTCGCATGGCATAGGCTCCCCAACTACTTTTACTTCAATATTTTTCATATATATTAAAAAATATTATAACAATTTTACTTTAACTTTGTTTTAAAGTGTGCAATAGACAAAAACAATTATAATGAAAATAATAATAAAAATAATAATAACGCTGGCGACACAAGCACGTGTACCTGGTGCACTATAGTCGGGGAATCTGGGTAGAGGTCGAGTCGGTAGGCTGAGGAGTGGCGGCACCAGAGGTTCAGCTACAACCTCTGGCTGGACCGAAGGGAAGCGCGCCAGTGGGTATCTTGGTGTTCTCAAGAGGCCTGGTGGAATGGCCTAAACGTTTTAATGAATTTGTAATTGTTATACTTGCACCAACTCGCGAGCTCTCTGTTAACTTCGGTCACAATCGGGTTGGTAATGTTGAAATTGCAGGGTTCGGGTAGGATCCCACTTATGACTATTGTAACAGTAGGGTTTATGGCCATTAAAGCATCCACCAAACGTTCCACATCGTTTTTTACATTTTTATAATCACCATTTGCAATATTATTTGTACCCAAATGAATGAAAATAATTGCCGATTCTATTAGTTTACGTTTACTTATACCCCCATTTAATACTTTTTCTAATATATCGGCTACCTCTGCCCCAGGAAAAAAATAAACTAAAAACCCCTAAATACAAACTTAAAAACCTAAACATCCAATCCCGTATACATACAACATTACCATAAAAACGATCATTTTGTACATGCACTCCCAATCCCCGTTCCCCATATTGTATTATTTCCCCATTTACTGATTGTTCAAGTTCAACATTTACTCTTACTCCATCCTCCCCATACTCAACCTTACGGTTCTTACATTTTATATCTGGCAGTGGTGACGGGCTGCGTGGTCTCTTGTAATAATGTATAGTATTTTTATATTTTTTTTATATTATTTTTCATAAGCAAAAAATGCTAGTAATGAACACGTTTTGTATAATTTTAACCTTTTGATTAGAAGGATGAAATATGTTGGTATGAACTATGAACTTGACATTATTCAAAATACATAAAACAAATCTTTAAATATAAATTATGTATCAATCATAGTCTGCTATAAGTAATTATCTACTTGGACGAGAAATATTAGGTTTTACTGTGAGATGTCCAACATTTTATTACGTATACCTCTTGGATATCGAACAACATAAGCCATGTCAATAATTACTTGTGATATCATTCAAAACTTGACCAACCTGGGACCTGTCTCGTTATCGTATCATGATTCATTTCATGGGTGAATAATGATAATCAAAACATGTGTTTGTTGGTTAGCTTCCGGTCTCGAGAGATACAGAATGTAGAAAATATGAAATTTATTTTATCTTCAATATAAACACAAGTCTTGATGTGCCTTACTTTGCTTGTATTTTTGCCTATATGAACGAAAAGTGCCAACATGTGGGCAAAGCAGTGTTTAATACACTGGAATGTCACTGTCTGTAATTTAAGACATAAATCGTGAAGTTGCTGTAGAAAATAGGACTGCAAAAGCGCCCCTATACATCAAAGATCATAATGATCTTTGCTGAAAAATTCAGCTGAAACAGTCGTATAAAATTTGCATAATATTAAATATGGCAAAATTAGGTAGCCGCAAAAAAAATTATTTCATTGCGATTGATTATAATTTGATTAAAATTGGTTATTGATTTTAATAGTTATAAGTCACCTCTGCCAGCACAAATGAAGCCAGAGATCAAGATAGAAACCAAAACCGAAACGAGATGGACATGGTCTGTGATTTACATTGAAAAAACGTGTCAATCATGCATGTGCAGGTATAGCACTAACCCTTATTCCTTAACCAACATGCACTTAAAATAAATATATAAATATATTATAAAATATATTTTATATATCGATTAATAAACAATTGACGATATACCAACAAATATGAGAATAATCAAGAACCAGGGCACAAGAGTCCGTCTCGCATGAAACAGCACGAGAATAGATAAAGCTGACATTTAAAACCTTAACAGGAATCCGTATATATCGGAGCCATAATCAGATAAAAAATGCCATCGTAGGGCAAATATGAAAATAAGTAAGTTAAACTAACTTACTGAGCAAATATTATACTGAAGAAGAAATTCTAAAGTACAAAAATAATTTTTAAAAACGCGCAGTTGAGGTTTTGAAACTTTGTTTAGTGCAAATCTTAAGCAGATGCCGATAACGCATCACGGAAAAGTACCAGCACATCGACTTTTGACAATGCGGCAAATTTAGGAGCTGAGGACACGTTTTCAATGGAAAATTTATAAGTGAGCTATCAATCAAAACGAGCTTGCATCATTGCCTCGGAGAACACTTTTAGTTTATTCTCTGCAGCAGCCTGCTGTTCTTTCAGTATAGCGATATAGCTACGATAAGTTTGTCTCTCAGCATTGCCCTGTACCACCAGGGCAAAGAAGGTTATTACTTAAGCCTTGTATCTGTCCTTGTACGGTCTGAATTAGGTGGCCACTTTCACTGTTAATACGTGCCACGTGACCTTGTACAGCAGATGCTGGTAATGCATGCACACCTTGTAAAATATTAGCATCAGACACAGATGTGTTCGCAATTTTTAACAAGTTTGTACCATATTATCACGAAAATAAAAGTTGACATGAGAACGTTGTGTTTTAATCTATTTTAAAGATAAATATAACCACTTTGCTGTAAGACTTGTTTGAGAATAATTGTATATATAATGTCCTAAAGATTGCATGTTTATAATGTAAATTTGTAAATGATATTATTGAAAGAGGATTGCTGTTATTTCTTTATATGACCCACATTTTCGTTATCCAACTGGTATATCGTGTAACCACAGTTTACTTTGAACGCATATTTCGGTGAGGGTACAATTGTGCAACGCAAATCTCCTGCTAGTACCGGATTTTAGGAGAGAGGTCAGTTGGAAAACGCATCCTCCAAAAAAAAATTAAATATTAAATTCTCATTGTAGTACAACCAATATACATCACATCCATCAAAATGAATTATAAAATACAATCATAGAAAGTATTATTTAACAAAGAAATTTAAACAAACAAAAAACTCGACCTCTCGTAGAGAATGGATACGAGTGCTTGTTATTGGTGGTAAAAAGCCCTGAATATCGGTCACATTACACCAGAAATACATACATATCAGTTCTGCACTTATGGATTTCTTTTTACACCCAGTATTTTTGTAGACCGTTTGCCGTTCCACCACGGAATACCTCTAAAATTGATGACATGGTTATGTGGCTTTTTAGGTTGCAGGGCCCAGGGCATGGAATGAACTACCTTTGAAATTGAGACTGCCCATGTCATTAGATTGTTTAAAAAAAATCTTAAGACTCATCTTTTTATGTCGTGAAATATCATATATATGTTTTTTTTATGTCATTAGGTCATATTTTATCATTGTAATGTCTTATGTATTTTTACTCTATGAACTCTTAATGTATGTTTAACAATTGTTTTGGATTTTATTGCATATATTTGTATTATCTTTTTTTATACAAGTTTCACTTTCTAGTAAATCTACAGTATAAGTCTCACTAAAATGATAACAATTAATGCCTACCATTGATGGATTTAGTGTTGGAAAAGCAGTGTGCTTCAATCTTTTCCTGCATTGTGTCACGAAAAAGTTGTCTTGGTTGAAGTGAAGTCTGTGCTTTGTTGATGACTTAAAAGTTAAGCCCACAAACATTTCCCATTTTTGCATTAAGTCATACGCTCTAGGGAAAAGGTGGAATGAAGTAGATGATTTGCTGGTAGACGGACATCCTTGCACAACACAACGAAAAGAGAACGGCATCTCTTCAAAAATGATACAACAGAGAAATTAAAACAAACACCTGTCCCTTAATAGCCTTTATTGTAATAGGCAAAATACATGCAAAACTTTTGATAGAGGATGGCTAAGCCACGTGCTTTTATCTTTCCAGACAAGGGACACATGATTAATCTTTGTCTGCCTGTGTTTTGCTGTTGAAACGCTCCATGAAATCTGTTGGTAGGAGACGGTCAGGTGATGTCGTTTTTTCCGAGAGGGTTCAAACGCACCTTACACTCTGTGCTCTATAGACTGTTTCAAAGATGTTACTAAGTGTCTGTGATGATTGCATTGTGACTGTTGGACTATGTACGTTCATGTAAATATACAATATTAACTTGTTATGATGTGCCCGGAGGTACACTTTAATATCAGAGAAACAGCCAAATAACAGGATTTTATGGGTATTTTCTTCTCTTCCTATTTTGTTCCATGTATTTAAGTTATTAGTTTCTTATAATTTCTGTTAAAGAAATTTTGCTTGCTCAATTTAATATGATTTCAACTAAGTAAAAGACAAAAGATAAACATTTATTTTCAATTGTAATGTGGACCATAATTATTTATAATATTGTTTTAGTAAAAAAGATATGATTTGCAAGATGATTCAGATTAGAAAATAATCTTTACAATTTCAGTATGTAATAAGTAAATGTAAAAAGTTGACCATATTTATTTTGCTACAAATTAAATTGAACTTTGAAAGAAAATAAGTTTCCACCTTCGGTTATATCATTTTTAATCTAATTTTGTCTTCTGGGATATTTTCAAATCTTCATCAGAAGCTAAAGAAGACAACTTCCTCTGTAATAGCAATGTTGAGATTGTTGACAGGTAAGATCAATTGTGCATATTATTGAAACACTGTTATCTTCAGCTACTAGTATGCTTTATAATGAAAAATTAATGAGTTTATTGTGATGAAATGCTGACATAATATTTCATCAGACAATAAGTTATGGGGGTGGCTTATTCTTCTCTTTTATCATGAATTGTTGCATTGAAGGTAAAATGTTACATATTTATTTTAGCAAATTGCAAGTGGACATATCTCTTGGTTCTGAAGGCAGTGCCATGGTAATGGTACCGCAAGCAACAGCTGGTCCTGTAAAGACACAAAAGAAGCCTGCGAAGTGCGAAGATCCAGTTTCTCAATCTCCTGAGTTCAGAGAACCTCCAGTTCCGACCAGAATATCTGCAACACCAATCAAGCCTCTTGCTTTTACATGTATTTCGGACATTGTTGGTATCACTTTCAGTCTGTTTCGACTGATGTATTCAAGATGGTTGACGTCCTCTTTTTTTCTGTTCTGTTCTGTTTTTGTAAGTTCCTCCGCTCTGGTTTAAGGGTGTACAGTTGTGAGAGCTTGCCTCTTATGATCTCGGGTGAAAAGGAGAAAGGGTTCACCGTGGCCTCTAGTACAATCATCAGTTTAATGGTAGAAACGTGCCTGTCGGTGACAATATGCGACGGGGTCTTCACAACTTGTCTCCTCGAGCGCAGGGCTGTGCACATACGGTCCCTAACTATCGGGTGTGTTTGTTATTTTTTTAATTTGTCATTTTATTTACAGGCACAATTAACTACAGCAATAAGTAAAACGATTGTAATACTTTAGTAAAAATAACTGTTTGCTTATCTTTACAGACAGGTCTGTCGACTGTCGTCTGACTTGCCCCACAAGTATACACCATTCTATCGGGTGGGGTTGGCTGATGTGGTGTGCGATTTGGTGCGGGAACCTCTAAATAGGTCCCGCAGGTCTTTGAAGGCAATTTTCCTCTTCTTCATTGTGAAAATTTTCCTTGAAATTTTCAAAATCCATCTCATTCGTTAGCGAGGCAGTTGATGGACTGCTGATTCCGAAAGCGAGGCGGGTCGATGTGCATCTCATGTAAAACGGAATGAAATAATCGTTTGTTTTATGATAAATAATCTATGTTATTGAGGCATTGCCTAGTAAAAACTTTCTTCCATGTCTGCTGCTGCTGGCAAGCTCATTTTGATGGTTTAAGGTTGACAATACTGGGCGGCATAGTATGTAGTATTTCTCAGTTATGCAGAGGTTGCATCCTTTGTTTATTGGTGAGTACTGATTGGCATGTGCCAATATCTTCCATGTTATGTTGTGCTGAGTGTTGCTTTCCTTCAAGCTCCATACATTAGGGTGGTTCAAAAAACATGAATGTTTTCGGATTTTACTCTTCATCAGGATTTCAGCTGGTTTTTAGCTGGTTTTGAAGAACTGCAAAGTCTTTGTTCTACATATATTTGGTGTCCATTATCTTTTATAGTTATCTGATTTTTTATATAAGATTACCTAGTTCAATGATAAACAAGTTAACAGAATCATTTTTTATTTTTTGTATAGTTAATATATCTGATAAGATGGCTGAATTTCTGCATTCATTATTTTTGCAGAATTTGATGTTTTTAGCGAAAGGTTATTCTTACATCGATTTACCTGAATTGAGATAGACAGAAGAAAAAACAATCAATAATAATATGAGAACACACAAATGTAATTGAAAAGTCACTTTATTAAGACATAACAGTATCATGCATTCAAGATATTTCCTGTTTTAGGTTTGGCACATGTAAATGCCTGTCCTCCCCCACAAAGATAATATCATCCAGCATCCCATTAACATTTCTGGTGAAGCGAATATAATCTGTGATTGCTACTTCAGCGGTTGCTTCTTAGTCGTTGTCTTGGGTCCATTTCTCTGGATATTCAATGGAATTTTGTGATATTTTTGCTCTCACATATCATTTTGCGTCATCATCATTGTATAACTGTCCCCATTGTCTTGATACACCTTGACCCATCAATGGGATACCTATGAAAGAAGTCCTTGTAGATGAACATACGTAGATGAACGAAGTAGCAGATACCTTCTGCTATCTTGGCATGTTGATTTCTGATATAACTCTGGTAATACAATATCATCCACTTCTAGCAAGTCATCTTCTTCAGTTTGCACTACTTGCCCACGGCACAATCTAATGACTGTATTTTTAACAGCTGTAGAAAAGTTTTCTTTCACAATTGCTGCAAAAGGACTTGTTTTTACAATGACGTTTTTATACTGTCTGCCTGGTGTAATGTGAAAGGATTCAATTCTTGAACACATTTCCTTACCTAAGAGCAGTCAACGTCACTAGAACGTCTTGTGTGGTTTGATGATTTTAGCCAGCAGGTTATTGACTTATTGAGATTGGAGCATATGGCTGCTACAGTATCTGCTGCCATGGTGGCTCGCAGAATAGCTTTTTCAAATTTATTTGCTGTTTTTTACAGCGCACAGAATGTTCCATGACTAGATCGGTTTCAACATTGTTTCCCATACCCTCCTTTTATGTTTACAAAACTCCCCTCTAAAAGTCTTAGTTTCATAGCTTTGCTGTTTATAACTGTGGTTTTGAGAACAAAATCTAAACATTCTACGAAATATTTGGAAAGTTTAGAGTGTGAAAAAAAGAATGGTATGTTCAATTTTATGAAGACAATAGCCCTATTGATATCACCTTCCTTTGCCATATCATTCATGTTGAGAAGGTTCAATAACCAGTGGCAAAAAATAACTGCATAGGCATTTATGCCGTCGTTGTTTTCACCTGCATAATCTTGTTTGATAGAAAGTTCACCATAATTGTAACGCTGAATCAATCCCGAAAGAAATTTGTCAGCGACCAATACTCTTTCATTAAGAGTATTTTTTTGGCAATATTTTTTGGTATGATTTTTTCATTGGGAACATCATCAACGTCTTTCATACTTAGATAACCAAATGCTTGCTGCACGATAAATTGTTCCTCTAGAAGGATAAAAAGATCTTCATGGGCGGAGTAGTTTTTTTTAACATTTCCATCCACATATGTTCTGCGGCACAGTTGTCGAATTTGATGAAGAGTACCATGGTCTCTACCAGATGTCTTTTTACAGAAACTTGTCCTGTATACGAAAAAGACGAATACTAGTGAACGTCTCATATACATTCTGAAAATCCATAAATACTTGCATCCATAAAGTTAAGCACAGATATATTTAATGAGATTTAATATATTCCTACGACCATCACCACCCATAAAACACCACAGCATTTTTTACCCACTACAATATTCCTCTAACCTCCACCCCCAACCCAAGAAATAGCTACTAATCCCTCAAATCAAAAAGAAACAAAAAGGGAATGTATTAAAACTTTAACCTACCTTTGTATTGTGATGATAATTGCCCTCATTTGTTATTTTTTCCAATGCATATTTTCTTGCCTTGCTTCCTATTGGCATCGCCATAATTTCTTTTATTTCTTCTTCATCATAGTGAACTGTAGGAATTGACCACGAGATTGGAGTGTCAATCACAAAATTGAGCATGCTGACGTCTGATTTACCCTCACTTCGTTCGGGTCAGACGTCAGCATGCTCAATTTTGCGATTGACACGACAATCGAGTGGTCAATCACCATTATATCATGACTAAAATCCATTTTATTTTAAAATAAATCATATTATAACATTCAACATTCAAGTCAATTTCGTTTGTTTTGAGCGCGCGGAGACGTCAATTCCTACAGTTTTGAGCGCGCGGAGGCGTTAGTCTAAACTGTTGCGCTCCGTACACGCTACGCGCCTTGCTGTCGTCAGCGGCTGTATTGATATTGTGAGGAGATTAGACTAGCGCCGTGGGTTTTTTTGGGAGCGTGTTTTCCATCGCAAAATTGACCACGGAGATTGACCAATCAGCGTGGGTTATTGGCGGTGATTTTTGCACGGAATGATAGAATGCCAAATAATGCTTCGAAATTTTGGAGTTGTATTGCGTTTTGCAATACAGGCAAAAATTAGCCTTCTGGTAGTTTCTTTTTTTGCTCTCTGCCATGTAGGACTCGACCAATACTGCAAAAACACTTTCTTATGCACTTCAAGGTATTAATTTCTTACACATGTATAATATCAGCTGTGAAAGATTCATTCCGTATTCAACCTAATTACCGCACAGTTCTTTTGAATGATGTCATTTTTGAATGACTTGTATTTCCAGGTGGACATTTGTTGAACATAGGAGAAATGTAAGGTCAATTGCTGTCATTAACAAGATAAAATATGTATATTTCAAAATGGCAGGTTTGCCAAGTTATATAATAGTAGTCTCGATAGTAAAAATAGAATTTTTCGAGAAAAATAGTAACGATTTTTCTTAAAAAATAATATCATATATTGTTGGAACAAAACTGATGGTAAATCCTTATGTTCTCACACAGTAGTGTATTTGGCTGGATGTAAGGTGTTAGTGATGCAGTGATGACAATTTGTTTACAACTGATGTCTGCGAACATAAGTAAATATACACCAATTTTGATCAATTTTCAAAGAGTCACTTAATATTCTTAAGGCGTGGGATTCAACAGGGCACAGAAGAATTGCCATGGCATTTGACAACTAAACAAATGGTACTGTGTGACTGCAGTGTTCTGTAAACTCTTGAACATATATAGAAAACATTGTTTCAGTGTTCTATAATGTGTATCTCTAATCAAAAGTTATATTTTAAAATATAAGAGTTTTAGTTTAGCTGACATTTATGCACACAAAGTGACAGATTGATATAAGAAGCACATTCTATTTGATTTCAATATGAAATTACAAGCATTTTATGTAGTGTTACATAAATGTAAAATGTAAATGTACTGGTTTAAGGTTTTCTTATATTGTGTTGAACTAGAAGTAAAAAATTAAATTATTGTTTTACTTACTTGACATAGAATAATATTAGTTTTACTTAAGAAGATTTATTTTACACACTAACTTATATGTGAATCTAACATAAACAGTAATTTCATACACGCGTACAAGTTGCGGTCATCATCCATAAACATGTCCACGTCATGAAAAATAACGCAGTCAAATTGAAAGAAGCGCAGTGTTTCTAGAAAGCCAATGTTAAGAAGTGCGCCCCTGTTGAAGACATTGGTATTAGCCTGCTCCACTTCCACGATCTGGTACTCCATGTTCTGTCGCATCATCACCTTGTGGATGTGGTTGAGGAATATGTGTAGGTCATAAGGACGGTCATGGTATGGAACAACCACTGCTATTCTCTGCCTCGGGATGCAGCCTCTTGGAATCCAGTGTCCGCCATTTTGCATATGTCCAGGTATGTTTGTTTGTAACTGCTGAGAACTGATTTCATTATCACATCCAGCGATTTTGGCTCAAAATCAACAGGCACGTATCCCTGCTGGTGCTCAGAAAAGCAGGGACAGAGTTTCTCTGGAGCCCGTTCTGCAGAGAATGTCATATTGTTCATACATTGGTCTTGCAGATGTGGCAAATATTCTGTTATAAATTCATTCCACTTCGGCAGTCTTTTCAACTTTTCACTTTGACTTATCCAAGTTATCCAGTTTTCAATTCTTTGCACTTTTCTAAGATAGTGAAGTAATTTTCCCCCGAGTCACCTTATCAGTTGATATGATGTAAATGTACTAAAGAGCGCTTGCACAGTACAGGCGGCAACTGATGTCTGCTGTGCGTCTGGTGATTTTACCGTATAGAGTGCTCACTGAAGAAAAGCACCGCAGACGGGATATTTGGCAGGGTCATGCATGCCTATCTTCATAATACAGTGTAGGGTTCGAGTTATATATTATGAAATGTTGTTGGTGAGTGTGCTATGGTTTAAATAAAGGTTTAAAAAAAGTTGTAGGCAATAATAAAGCTTGACTCGAGAATACACTTTCCTGATGACCAGAGGCCTGAGTACACATGAATTTGGCGGGGGCTTAAGACCACAAAAACTGAGGAAACCATACTGGTTATCCCCTTCACATTTCAAAACATTTATATATTTGTTTCTAAATTAGAATGGTAGGAGGTTTTCGAGATTTTAATTTGTTGGTGGAAATTTGTTGGTGGAAATCGTATTGAATTACACGTCAGACCCGAAAATTTTGCAGTTCTTTAATTTTACAACATTTAATCTTTATCATCACTAAGCAATAAATATAGTAATGTTGTTGTTGTGATATATGTATTTTATTCTGCATTTGTTCGTGGCCAAATCTAACTTCATGGGAGAATTTAATGCGATGTTTGCATACTTTAAAACGATAATTTCACTCGTAATACAGCAACATACTGCGTTTTACCGGAAATCAGTGTACACCAGCACGATAAAGTTCATCGACATAAAAAAATCAAAATATATTGTTACCTGCACCAGCCGGTTGCACTTAAAAGGTTCTATTATTCTAAGTATTGATGCTGATTCTTATTATCACACTTTGAGACCATAATATTCTACATATTTTAAGAAATCTATCGAATACTCCCCAGATCAAGATGACAATAATGCTCTTTATTATCGCCCTGTCAACTCTCTGCGTGTCGAAAGCGCTGTTACTAATCTGCAACAACGATGCGCGATTGACTGAGGCTGATTCTCTGAAACCAGCATACATATGCATAAATTATGATAATGAGCTTGTGTAGCGCTACTCTTAATCGCATCGCAGTATGGTCGGTGTTGCCATGTTTCGTTGTGTAATAAGGCTAATCATTGATTACTTTTGTAATACGTCATCATTTCTCGTGTAAGCCCGATTTCGGTGACGAAAAGCACCTCGCTATGGCGGATGTTACAATTTTTATTCGGTATATTTTACATTTTTCTTAAATTACATCGTTATTTAAACGTGTTAGTGTTTAATCGTGTCGGATAAATTTTATTCGTTCAATTAGGTGGCAATAGCATTCTTTTACAAGCCGTTTTTTCTGCGATAATCGTGTTTTTGCACATTTCTTGTGATGTGTCAAGTGAATCTTTAATGAAATTGTTAAATGTAATAAAGTCAGCGAAGCCGAGATAGCGGCGCCGTAGGCGCCGCGTATGCGGTGCCGCAGGCGCCGCGGGGGGTGGGTGCGGGAGGGGGGACACCCCCCTTCTGCGCGTGGGGGCGAGGGGGATCTCCCCCCGAAAATTTTTGAAAATTTGATGCATTTTTCTGCAATCTAGACTAGAGCTAACCAAATACATATGGCTAGTATCGATCTTAATCTATACTATACTATACTATACTATAGGTCTATGGGAAACATAAAGACTAAGCCACGTATTGTGGTTAGACTAGAGCTACTAATTGGCAAAGACAGATATCTACATAGTGTTTCGCGATATTCATTCAAATATTACTTATATATGCCATAAGATAATACTTATTATATATCTGGAATGTACATCATATAATGGAATCATAATATTAATGAATGTGTGATATCGGCTCTGTATCCTTTTAATGCCACAATTAAATAGAAAATATTAGAATTCTGGTATGAAAAGTTTTAGCACGTGCGATGAAATATTAGACCCACAAAAGAAGTGGTGTATCCAAAACTTGACTGAAACCCCCCCTCGCTCGAAATGGAATATCGGTGACAAAATATACATCATCCCTTACTTATATTTTCATAAGATAAATATTACTTATGAGTCATAAATATTATATGATCTATGGTGAACGTAGATCAGTAGGATTATGGATATATTTGTCTAGAAATTTGGTTATGGCTGATGAAGTTTCTTTCACCTTATGGAAAATGTCCTCTACATATAATTCTAAGAAATTGAGTCTTAATTAAGGGAACTGAGGGCGGGAATAAACGTTCGTTGCTAAATTTCGAGGACGTGGAGGCCACTATCTAGTTTTGTTTGTGACAAAGAGCAATATGATAGTTTGGGTTTGTTTTTTGTGTTTTGTTTTTTGTTTATTCATATAGAATCCTGAAGGAGTTTATTCATGCTGTATAGATATTGACCATAAAGGTATAAATGTCACTAAAACACACTGAAACTGTTCACAAAATTTGGATCACCATTCGTCAGTTCTAACAATGCTTTATGGGCGGGCCCTTTATAACAGGTGTCGTTTATAACATCAAAGCCTAGCATGAATTGGTTCATCAACTTCAATTTTTAAGTCAGAGCCATCATTTGACGTGCATTTTGCTAGATGTATTACTTGTTCCACTGAGTTTAGATGAATGGAATCATCATTTTCCAATGTATTGTTGGAAGAGGTACTAGGCAAAGAGTCCTGAAATAAAATAAATGTAGTAATTGCTGTGCCGCATCCATTGATTATAAACAAATTTAATAATGATTAAGATTAGATGCAATAATAAAATTTTTAATATTTTTAACAAATTTTCGGCATGTACTGCCTTTATCAAGTTACAAATGAAAACAATATACAAAACAACATTCTACCTAGAACGTAACACGTACACACGTAAAAATACGTAAAAAATACGTGAAAATATGTACGTGAAACGTCAGACGTATTGTGTATATGTTTAACTTAAACCCATAATTAACAAGATAGATTATCATTATAATACAATAGTATTATAATTAAAACTCAATAAGATGATAAAATACTGCTACATATCAACCAATAACAAGACAACATTATTAAAATACATTACATATCTGGGGTAACAAAAACAGAATTATAATCCGTATTCATTCCTTTGCCTAAAAAACATCCTAATCTACCAATCATTTTTTGTTCTTTTAACTTTCTACTTATTAAACCTCTCTCTAATAATAACCCGCAAACCTCCATATCTTCCACCCCCCTATGTCTATCAGAATTGAAATGTCTAGCTACCTCCTTATCAGCCTTATCCCTTACATCTTTCAAGTGTTCTCTAAATCTATCACCCAGTCTACGTCCCGATTCTCCAACATAAAGTTCCCCACATTTCTTACAAATAATACAATATACTAACCCTTTCGTTTCACATGTAAATGGTGATCTAGGACTAAAAGTGCCTCTTGGTCCCACTACCATGTCCTCCTTAGAGACATGTCTACATGTGAAACATCTAGATCTACCACAAGGTTTAGTACCTTTATCTCCTGTGTCTTTGACACGAGCGTGAACGGTCACCAATACATCTTTAATGTTAGTATCCCTGCGATAAGCTATCAATGGTTGTGATGTAAACAAATCACCAACCTCATCATCATTAGCTAACTTAGAATAATTATTTTTGATAGTATTTATTACTTCAAGATTCCTAGGGTAATATATGTAATTGGAAAGACAATCTTGTCTTCTTTTTCCTTTGTCCTAACATTTTGAATCAGTAAAGATTCACACACTGAAACACTGAAACACTGAAACACTACCGTTGTTAAAAAATTGTGTTAACAGAGATATAAAACGATAGGTCGGTTAATAGGGTTTTGACAGATAAAGATCATGGTTTTCAAAATCTTCATATAATTTATAAGTGTAAATTCCATCACTATCTTTGTATTTAATATCGAAATTGCAGTTACTTTTTGAAGGGTCTCCTATTGCCCTTTTAACAGTGCCTTGATACCATTTTGTGATACCATATTCATCTTGAAATTTATGATAAACTGTTTTACCAACTAAATCTGGATAGGATTGTAATTTTGCTTTCTTAGGGGCATTTGACTTGAGAGAGAACTGTGACTTTCGCTTATCAATAGCAGATGTAATAATTCAGTACGTTCAGATTCTTTCCTCATTTGGGACATAATACTGGAGTCAGAGCCGTCATCACTTGTAGGTGCTGGATCCTTGAGTATTAACTTCAAATTCTCCTTAAGTACATCAGAAGTATCCTTTTCATTGTCAACAGAAAAGTTGAATAATTTTCTATCAAGATGAGTTGATTTCAATACAAGTTTCCGGTATTTCAGCTGTTGTTGTAAAATTTCAACTTTCTTCTTCTCTTTAAGTCCCAGAAGATGCTTCTCTACATCATTAGTCGATGTCTACAAACCACCCACTTTAGACATTTTTTCTGTTAATGCAACCAGTTTGTCATTTTTCAATTCTATCTGTTTTTCCAATTTAGGGAGTGGTCACAAAATACAGAGGAGGGGGGGCGTGAAGAGAAATGGGGGGCGTGAAAAAAAATCATGGTGCTCTAGGGGGGGCGCAAGAAAAATCACATCTTTCTCCATGACTTCCAAGATTGAAATCATCACTTTCTTTGCAGTCTCTTTATATTGCTATTCAGTGACCCCATCAGGTGCTTTTGCAGGAGTGACAATGAATGTTTTACTTGAGACAGGTTTTGAGAAGCCGAATCTACATTCTTTACTAGTCTTCTTGCACGTAAAGCTGTGACCTTTACCTTATATCAGTTACATTAAACATAAAATATATAAAATATATAAAATTGTTAGTATTAGTGTATGTTTTAATCCCATCATCAGTTATCTATACATTCTATGTATATCTATACATTGTACATGTTAAACACAATGTACTCCTACATTTTTAAATATATACATATTATAATCTACTGCTACCCACAAAGTGCCGGTGACTTTTGTGGTAAAATATAGCTAAAAAGTTGTTTAAAACGTCAAAACTCTTAAGCCATCCCTGAAGAGAGGGCTTAAGAGCCAGTGATAAAAGGCCCTCCCAAAAGCATAAATAGATGGCGTAAGAGGAATTTGTATATATATATATATATATATATATATATATATATATATATATATATATATATATATATATATATATATATATATATATATATATATATATATATATATATATATATATATATATATACATATATATATATAGTATAAACAGTAGAAATCTACAGTAGACAGTACAATAATATGCCATTATATAGTACCGGGTACAGTGTGATACAGTATAACCAGTTCAATGCTCACCAATTACACTGGTTATAAACGGGAAAGATTAAACCACATTAAAAATGTTTGAGTTGAATTCACTAACAGATCCAGTTTTTGAGGAAAAAAGAGCAGATCCACTGGATTTCATGGCTTTCATACACGAGAAAGCTTGCGAACATGCCAACAATCCCATGAAATTATCTTTTCATATCCCTGCGCCTCTCCACCTTGGATCTGCCTAGGCTATGGAAATTCTCTTGAAAAAGCAGCATTTAAATCAACCATCTTTTTCCAGTGACGCCATACAATATCAGAACAGCTGCAATATAAGAAGCTAAATATATACTATGATAGATAATACACTTTTTTCTAATTTCGTATAAAAATTTCTTATTAAGTTGCTGTGATAGGCCCATTGGTTGATAAGCAAGGTAAAAGCGGTAAAGTCACATTTTGCCACAGAGAATCCATTTTCATTTTTGAAATCAAATATCTTTACATCAAAAGTGGTAAAGGGCTGTTAGAGCAAGTGAATTACATGTGTAAGTCAGCAAAGTTCCCTTAATACTGAATATGTTCCTTAAATTTGATTTAAATAAATGTTATTAGTTAAATTTTGCAAACAGTATGATGTAACAGTAAACTGAACTAGACCTATAATATATGGGTACATTTGTACCTTTGTCCCGTTGAAGTTCTTGCAGAAATATGTGTCTTGCTATGGTATAGATGAACAAGGTACACATCTGGCATTATGTAGGTCATGTAACTGCAATAATATCCAGCAACATGATCAATAATAGCACTTTTGTTTATCTGTGTACACAGGATTTATTTTCAATACTGGAAGTCGTGTCATGTGATCTTGACATGCGCAGAGAGAGGTATAGAAAATGGCAGCAGTTGTTGCCAAATCTGTCCACCAATAAGTAAAAATAATAATGTTTTGATAAGATTAACTAATCCTGCTAATTATCCCGTTGCTTTTGGGGAAAAAAAACTAATATGAATGTGCATACTGACCTGGACATGGCTGCACCCTACAGGACCGGACATGTGACTTTGTCATATATATTAGTGATTATATGATTTTAAAATAAGGTTTAACCTTACTGGCTGCTTTTTACATGCAATACATGTACATTATCAGTGGGTTAAGAGGTGCGTTGTACATGTACATACTTCAATTTGTGTAGTAAATAAAACCACTGAGCTTTATTCTTTCCACGGCCAATGAACATTTCTGCAAATCTTTGTAGGGCACTTTTTCTAATCAATACATAAGGTTCATATCCACGTTCATATTCAATCTACAATTAAAATACAATTTAATATAGCATTTTTGTAAAGTATCAGATCAATGATCCACTGACTATTGTTAAACCGAGTCCTTAGTTCTACAAATAGATAATTCGTTAACATTGATTAACATGAATATACATAATGTAATACCATTATACACCATAAACATCTCTTCAGGACCTATCTTCAATTCTTAGATTGTTTTGTTTGTATTCACCTTGTATGGCGTTGATGCTGTGTACCACTTGTCATAGTCTGTTGCATGGTGACCCATTTCGAAAAGAGCTGAAATGTGGTTATTGTATCATAGCCCTGTCAATTATTTTGATTCATGAAAATGTTATCATTAGCTTTGTTTTTGTTTGTATTTATATCTATATATTGATGCATTTCTTTTTTGGTGTTTTGTCCGGCTAACGCCTCGTAAACCTCACCATCTGAATACCATCTGACTATAGGAAATCGTTCAAGGTACAGCGTAATATAATTTCATATTTATTCTTCATTTGTG
>JAGTTF010005659.1:0-12222 GCA_019095985.1 Streblospio benedicti
TAAAGGGCCATTTTCTAGTGTGGTAAGGATGGTTTGCTTCCACCGGGCTTTGGCCTACGTATAGTAGACTAATAAATCAATCAATCATCATGCTTTGTTTTATTTTTTATTAATCCAGTTTTTATATAATTAGATTAATTAGTAAGCCGTTTAGATATGCAAATAGACACCATGACGTCACATTTGAACTCATGACCTATTGCTCATTAAAAATGCACAATTAACATGCGCGCATGCGCATGGCTGCTACCGGCAAAAACACTTTGAAGATGATCAGTTTTTGTTAAATAACACGACTAATTCTAAAGCTAGAAACAGATGGTATACACCAATGGAATCCTTGTTGAAATCTTCTTCCGATACGTATATTGGATGCGGCAGTTCGACCGAACAATAGCATTTATTTTATCATCTCTCCACATGACTTTTTTTGTTTGTCCATCTTTCTGTCTATCTTTACGTGTCTTTACAAACGGTCTCGCATGTAGTCACTTTGGCTCGTAGTAACAAGATTTACCAGTCTTTTGCATGTATTTTCAGTCGATATCGACCTCCAGAACTGCCTTGTAAAAAATATGTTGTATAAGGACTGTCTATACTGCTACGGATTCCGTATATGGACTAGTTTTGACCCACTTCAAATATGTTCATGAATATAGCACACCTGCTACTTCTAGGAAAAAAAGCTATTGATTTTATTAAACTACTAAGAAAAAGCTCCAAAATCAATGAACATCAAAGAGAGCGCACAGAACAGGGTGCGTATCAGTCATACGGCCGACGTAACTGTAGTGCAGAAGTCCCACCATAGGCACCGTGCAGACATGTAAACAAAGGGGCGGAGCTTGTGACGTCATGGTGTATTTGCATACTTAATTAAGATGTTAATTATAAAAGATCCAGTGATTATTAAATTACTAGATTTAAGGATGCCCAGAGCATTGTATATGTGGAGTAATTCTACAAAAATTTCAAGACATTTGGTCGAGCCGTTTGAAAGTTATAGCGACACTTGTGTCAGTTATAACATAAGACAATTTGGCTGGCCGTTCACGCCTGAGCGTAACACAACGCATCCGGTCAAAAAGTCAAAGATGGCGGTAATTGCAGTCATTTTTCAAAATAAATGGTCTGTATATTTTAACATATCATGTGTAGGTCGTGTTTTGATAGTGATAAAGAATGAGAAATATCTTCCCAACAATACTCAATTTATTTGGATATGCAGTTCACTGACACAAATTAGTTATGAGCCGGGATTCCATTCTGGTACCCGATTAACAAACCAATCTTTTAAACGTTTTCACTCAGAAATGTAAGTAATCATCTATTATGTATGAAATCGGTTTCAGTAGTAAATTTTACATATGTGTATGAATAATTACGCAGTTTTATAAGCTCCACAACCTTAAACATTGAACTATTCCCGTGTTGATAAACGTACATTCGCAGACAGACCACGGGATTTCAAATGGCAACGTTCATTGGGATAATGACAACTAGTATCCTCATTAAACTGTTAAATGTACCTTGACATTTCTATGTAAACTTTGAGAAATAGAAGAATCACCGTTTTTATTTGTGTAATTATTTATACGTAGCTGATATGAAAGTGTTACGTTTTATCATTCTTTTTCATGTAATTTCATTGGTTATCATGATCCAGAAGTACCCGATAACCCGGAGAGGGTTATCACCCCTCTTCGAAGAGGGGTGATACTATGGTTATCATGCTTGTTCTCAGCCGGACTACTTTTTTCAAATTCTTCAAGATAGCCACAATGTCCAGTCAGCAGCCCAAACGAAGAAGGATTAAATCCTGTGATTTATTCAGACAGTGAAAGTGACTGATTGCTATCAAATCAGTTTACCCGGCTTTATTTATTTTAGTATAATTTGTATCATTTGTATAAATATCACACTTCTATTTTGTCTTATCACAGTTTATGACTTCTATATTCTCGCAATGAAGAATGAAGAATGAAGAATATGATGTACTACTATGTAGGGTAAACATACTAAAATCAGTTCGTTTCATGACTTCAGAATGAATTAAAAAACTCAATTTGAACTTTGATTTTTTCTGTCAATACATCATCCAAAATCCCGCTAGAAGTCTAATGCAATCACACACAATCTGATAATTGTCAATCTACAAATATCCTCATGATAAAATTATCCATTGCAACATTAATTTGATTTTTTTTCAAGCATGTAATTTGAATATACTCGACAACAAAAACAGTACTGTTATCAATGCTGCGTAAATACTACTTTAAGTTGGGCTAAGAACATATTGATTTGCTATTAAGCCGTGACCTCCTTTTTGACACCTAGATCTAGACGAAAAAAAAATCTTACGTCGACAATATCGCATGATTTCTACAGTTGATTCAAGAGAAATATGATGACCTACGCACTTATTTATGTCGCATTTAACAGATGATAAGAATATATTGAGGAAACCATTCAAAATATCACTGGAATATTTGATGACAATTAATAAAACGTGATATTGTGTTTGAAGTTTGGGGAAAATTCGGGATGATTAGTGTGGTGATTATGGAGTGTATTTCTACGCGATCTACATATATGGATTTACTCAACAAATTCCAGAATTAAACATGTTTTTTTAGGATAGTTACTTTTAAAACCGTAGTTCAAACGTTTAAAGCAGAATGATAAATACAAAACCGGGTTCGTTGTTTAACATGAATTTTTTGTTCTTGGACTCGTGCGACTTGTGGCGCCACAAGAACTCGCCTAATAACAAAATCATGTTCAACAACTCACCCGGTTTTGTGTATATCCATAATTGAGTACAGTAGGTGCAACCACCACGTTTATCAACGTACGTGTGACGTAGTTATCTGAACGTGATGCACGTCATTCGTTCGGGGTCATTCGTACTAACACGGGGTTATCCAGTGCGTCAATTACAGATATCCATTGCTGGCACAAAATAAGCATTTTGATGTGCTTACCTGCTTGTGAGGAAGGAATCGTGTCAGGCTGCTGTGGACGCACACTGACAATGTCATTGCACTTGAGGGATACAAGACTGCCGTATCCTACACACGAGGTGAAGGAAAAGTATTAGTAATGTCACATGATCTCATCCATGAGTTATGCATAGCCAAGAGGAAATACGGGTATTAGTGGCCTTACCTGCTTGTGCTGACTCAATGGTGTCAGGCTGGTGTGGACGCACACTGACAATGTCTCTGTCATCGAGTGATACAAAACTGCCGTATCCTAGACATAATGTGAATCAAAATTTTTAGTAGTGTCACATCATCTGATCCATGAGTTATGCATAGCTAACATGAAATACGGGTATTAGTGGCCTTACCTGCTTGTGCTGACTCAATGGTGTCAGGCTGGTGTGGACGCACACTGACAATGTCTCTGTCATCGAGTGATACAAAACTGCCGTATCCTAGACATAATGTGAATCAAAATTTTTAGTAATGTCACATCATCTCATCAACTACATATGCATCGGTGATACAACATAAGATTCATGGTGGTTTTACCTTCTTGTGAGGACTGAATCGGGACAAGTTGGCCTGGACGCACACTAGTGTCAATGTCACTGTCCTCAAAGGAGTCAAAACTGACGTCTTCTAGTCATGTAAAACAAAGTATTAGTAATGACACATCACCTCATCTACTACATATGCATGTCTGACAACAACATAAGATTTTTGGTGGTTTTATATATGTACATGTATACCTGCTTGTGGTGACTCACTATTGCGAGGATGCACACTGACATTGTCATCCTGGGATACACGATTGCCATCTCCTACACATGACAAACAAAAGTATTAGTAATGTCACTTCTCACAACTCTTCAATTACACATGCATAGATGACATCAAATACGGGGTAATATTGGTGGTATTGCAATGTTATAATATTGTATATTGCCCTCCATAATTGCTCGGTTTCTGATTAAGGCAAATGCTTTCCTTTTGCTGCCGTTGTCATCAGAAGCGAGACTTTTTTTTAACTTTATCTTCATTTGGATGCATCATTATGCTTATTGTTTTTCTATATTGTTTTTTGTATTCAATTTCAGTTACTTTTATGCATTTGTTTTGAATATAACCTAATTTTAAATAATGTGTATCCGCTGAGAAAAGTGACAAAGTGCATTTGCTTTCAAAAATTAAACAAGTTATTTTTAAATGTCAAACTGGGATAAGTAAATTATTTCAGAGAAAGAAAATAACTTTCTTTTATAGACTTTTAAGAATGCTGAAACAAATGCATAAAAGTAAACGAAAATTGTTTAATAATAATTCTAGAATATATATATACAAACCTCCACCGTCAGCCATTGCAGTGTCAATGGAAGAAAGATAGCTTCCTATCTTTGTTACAGCTTGACAGGCTAATGGTCGTTGGTATGTTCCTTGGTTTACTTGAGCCGAATGGCCCATGTGTGTATAGAACAATTCCCTGTCGTGTGTTGTGACATCGTCTTCTGCTGCATACAGGGTCGAGACGCGTCCACGGTTCTTTGTGGCATTTATGACACCACTTGGAACACCAGCCAATTTGCACACGTATCGGGTGGCATCCCAACCCGATAGGTGTAGCGTTGACCCCGTTGTGGGAAAAAGAAAGTCATTTGTTTCAATGACACCTGCCTTTAACCTAACTTCCTTACTAATTAACAGCTCTATGGCAGTGTGCACGTCTTTTGGAAACATGGTGGACACCAGATGGTTTCCCTTTCTGGGAGGCATACACTAGTGACAATTCCTTGAACCACTTTTTCTCCTCGGGTGTCAGTTTTTCAAAAGTTGATTTGTCTAGCCACTGCCCTCGGTTGGTCCATTGATGGACTTTCAATCTGGAAGCTTCCCCTCCCCTGCGAGCATTGAACAATGTTAGTCTGCTGCAGACTAAATTGCGAAGTTCAACATAATCATCTGGCGTGAAATTAGAAGTCAATTCACCAATTCTTTGAACGGTATAATTTCTCAATACCGCCATGTTATCCTCGGGTGGGCATCTCTTTGGAAGTCGCAGGTCATTCTGTCTGGACTTGTTTATTAGGTACTTCGAGTCACCAAAAACCTCATTCTCGTAATGTTTCAGTACTATTTTAAAATCATTTAATTTCTTCAAGGTTGCTTCATCGCTCTTTATCAATGCTTCTCCTCTTAGTATGTCTGCCGCCTTCATTAAAATGTAGTATATGCTGTTCTTTAAGCCATATTTCACGCTGGCGTCTTCTGGATCATTTTTTTCTTTCGTTGTAATGATTCTTATGGAATCTTCTAACGTAGCCCAGTTAGACTTATTGAAGATTTCATCAACTGAGGAATTGGGTTTGAGGGCTTCAAACTCAAGGTAGAGCTTGGCAAGTATCCTCATATCACCCATTACCGACTTTCTTACTTCGTCTTTTTTTTCCACTTTTGCTATATTTTTTTTAAAGAGATGCTTTCCTATTATCTTTATTGTTTTATCACTGCGACATATTTCGCCAACTTTATTTTTGTGAAACCTCGCCAGCAAATCTGCAAAGTCATCATCAGGATTTTCTATGCTCAGCACAGGTTTGCATCCACTCCTAGATTTGTTTGGAATATTACTTTTCTCACAAATTGGTTTATGCCTGTAAAAATAGCGTTTTGAGTAGCTGCCATTGCAGTTGGAGCAGTGGACTGTGTCATTGTGTTTGGATGTTTTTATTTGCTCAAACGTTTTCCTTGCTTCTTGATCATTTTGAATTGCCTTTAGTCTGTTCCCCTCCATAATTCCTTTGTTTCTTATCAAGGCAAATGCCTTCCTTTTGCTTCCGTTGTCATCAGAAGCAAGACTTTTTTTAACTTCCTCTTCATTTGGATGCATCATTATAAGATGCCGGGTTAGATTCGCCTTCTGTGCTCGGCAATAGGGGCACATTCTTCTCTTTCTCTTTTGTTTTACTGGAGTTTCTGCATTTAGAAAAAGAAACAAAAAATAAAATTATTAACAACATTTCAAAAATTAAAAAATCTTATTAATTTGATTTTAAAAAATAATTATCATTCTTATGGCCTTTATCTATTATATTTTTTTCTTTTGATATAATTGTTGATGTTTGTACTATATAAATTACTGTGAAACTAAAAATTTTCGCGGCTATTAATTTTTTCTGATTTTAGTCTATCAAATATTTTGTTAACATTTAATTTAGACGTCGGGGGCATTGTCAATGGCTATTAATGTTTGCTAACTATTTAATTTTTTGATTTTGCACTAGCCGTGAAATTCATGAATCAAATTGTGTGCAAACATTTCTAATTTTACAGACTCACTACACTTGATATCAGCGTACCCAGGTTTTTAGCAATCCAAAAGTTTTCCTGTCATGCCTGCTTGAAAAAGCTTGTAAAATAAGCCACCTATCCATATACAATCGAAGGCTTTCCTTGCATCTAGCCAATGATAAGTAGGTGCAGGATGCCCCAAAACCGCGAAATAAATAGTCACAAAATAATTGATGGACGAAAATCGCAAAATTTAATAGCCGCAAAATATTCAAGTCCTCTATAAAAACACACATCTCATTCGTCTCTGACTGAAACAATCATGTACATGATAAATATTATAAAATTTACAATATTAAAATATTACTTACTGGTTTTCTCATGAGATCGAACGTGAACTGTGAAGGCACCTTTTTTTTTAAAAGTGCGATTGCACTTCTCGCAATGTAGGTTGGTGGGTGTGCCATCATTATAGTTCGCCTCACGATCGTTACCAACAGTAAAGACACCTGTATAATTATAGAATGTTATGCAAAAATGTAACAAATTGTATATGTGAGTGCTTTATGGAAAAGAGATTGTAATAAATATTTGAAAAAATAGTGTTTAAATTTGAGGGTTCTTGAAAATGTTAAATTTGGCTTGAATCATTTTTTAAATATTATGGGACAATCTCACTAAATGTATGTTAAAGGTTATGCTCAGTCAAAAATTAACATGCTATGAAAAAACTAGTGTCAATAAATGATATGCATTGATTTCAAATGGATCCTACATTAAGAACTATTATTCTACCACTGTTGATATTTTGCTAGTTAAACTATGTGAAAATGAGCCTGAGGGTGGGGGTAACTGGACATTTGATATATCTCTGACACTCCAAATGCTACGTATGAAAAACGAACTTTCAAAAGGATTAAATCTTGTATTCCACGTCAAGTACTCTTTGAAAAACATAAGTGTTAAAGGTATATTGGTATTTCAGGATGTGTCTATGTGGTGGTCACCCAAAAGTCCAGCAGTTTGGGCATAACAGATGTCCAGTTACACCCACAAGATTGCCATTTCTTTCTGCTGTTTAATGTAGTCATATGATTTGCATGAAATATAAAGGAGGGGTTATTTTAAACTATTTATTAGGTGGATAAGCCATATTGAATGTGTAGATTACAATTGTAGTGCAATTTACATGTATTTCTGTCCCCAAAAGAGTGTCCTAGTGGACGTAACATTTTTTACAATACATATTATTGTCTCTCTGTGCATATGTCAAATCTAGAAGATTTACTAACTGAATATGTCAAACTTTAAATTTCAGCATTTTTGAGTAGTTTCAAAGATAAAATACAATGTGTGGTCGTAACTTTTGGGGACAATGTGGAACAACATCGTGATGATGTTCATATAATATTGTCATATGGTCTGTATTATATAAATGGTGCCCGCTGTTGGGGGAGGTACGTCGAAATGTCGCCCCGAAGGAACAATGTTGCCCGACTCGAAGCGGAGGGCGACATTGTTCCTGAGGGGCGACATTTCGCATACCCTCCCCCAACAGAGGGCACCATTTATTATATCGCATTTACCTCATTCAGTAGTAGCAGTGTCCATCTCAAACAGAATGAGCCGTTAATGATGACATACATGTAATTGCCTCATATTTTGGGTTAAGTTGAAAAAACATATAAAAACGACATAATTATACTATACTCTCAGCACAGAGGTAAAGAGGAAAAATAATCTCTAAACATAACTCCAATGCCCCCTAATGTCCAGATTACCAAGTACAAAAAATGTCGATTTGGTCAAACATCAAACTTTATTTAATAACATTTGTTTGTAAAACGGGTATAAATATTGATAATACATAGATCTATACATTAGTTTCGAATATATCACCTCATACGATAACACATAGAATATTTGAACTACTTCTTCACTGTCAACTATTTCATAAAGTTTTTTGACCTGCAGTGTCGGGTGATAGTTACTTATTGTAAACATTTTAAAAAGTTACATGCGATATATTGTCATATGGTCTGTTATGAGGATTTTAAAAGCACATTTATGATTACAAAACCACTGTTGAGTGTATTTAAGTGTATTTAACAACTGACTGAGCATAACCTTTAAGGCTAGTGTGTTAAGGCAAAAACTATTATAAGAAAATTATTTCTGTACATATATTAATAATCATCTTAAATGCTGGTTTTGTAACAACTTACAGGTTGGTGAGCTGGAGGTTGCAATTGGCCCTTCCCACTCCATTGAATTATCATCATCAGTGGACTAAAAAATGATATTGCATTTGAATAACAATGACCTATTTTTACAAATCACATTATAATATATCTAATACTAGCACCCATATATTGTTTATTGAAGATGATGCTGTTAAAATGTTTCAAACAATATTTACAAAAGAAAATCTAAAAATTTTACACTTGTATGACAGCAGCACAAAAACATTAAACAGTAAATAAATAATAAAAGAGACAGTGCTACTATATATAAAGCATTGTAACACCCCCCCCCCAAAAAAAAAAAATATATATATATATATATATATCCATAACTAGAAATTAAAACATCAATTTCACCATTTACCTCTGCGCCATACAGTCCTGGAAGGGGATTTCTCAAAAGATATGGCTCATCTTCTGAGTCGTCCACAAAATCATACACACATTTTTCTGCAAATACAGTTATTTAACATGCAAATTTCGCGGGAATGTCAAAACTGCAAAATTAAATAGTCAGCAAACATTAATTGACTATGATAAGTAGGTGTAAGATGGACCAAAACCACGAAATTAAATACTGTAAAACTAGAAATGTTTGAGCACGATTAAATAGTCACGAAATAATTGATAGGCTAAAATCGCAAAATTTGATAGCCGCGAAATAATCTAGTTTTACAGTAGTCACAAAATAATTGATAGATGAAAACCACAAAATGTTATAGCCACGAAATATTCTAGTTTTACAGTATTCTGACTAATCTCAGTATTATTTTTTAACAATAATAAAATGTCTGATTATTGTTTCACGACATCCTTTGCATATATATGCACTGCTGGCAAAAAAAAATAAGATTCTTACCGGCTTGTGATTCAAAGGTGTCACACGAGAGGGGGGACACAGCGACTTTCTCACTTTCCTCAGCGGATATACATCTGGTTCCTATACGATAAGTATTATAGAACATGACCTATATTGACGTATGTTGTTATGGTTTCACTATGTACCTTTTTGAAGAAATATTTACCTTGAATATAGAATGGTTTATATGTTATAAAATGCTTTTTGTTTCAGAAGCCTATATCACATGTAATCTGTAATCTAATCTGTAAGGTTACGTTGCCTCAATCAAAACTGACATAAACTGGCAACGGAAAGAGAGAGCGCAGTGTTTAATTTAGTCTGTCACTGCGCCACCGACCAGGGATGCCTTGAATTGGTCGATGGACTCTGCAGTGACTTGATATTCCTGTAGCTGATTCCACTCGCGAATAGTTCGTGGAAAATAAGAGTTCTCAGATGGCTGGGTTCTACAGCGTGGAACAGCAAAGCTGATTTGGTTACAATAAAGCACTATTCTATGTATGAAATGCCTGATAGACTATGGGTTGAACTTCCAAATAAAACCAACTTGAAATATGAGTGTGAATACGATCATGGGAGCCCGTAATCTACAATTTCACTATTTAAGAATATATTCTTTCAAAACTCAAAATAAGGGTGTGTGAGTACAGAAACAATTGCAAATATTATCCCAAAGAAGACTACTGTGGATTTTTTAATTCTTCTCAATCAGATCTGAGAATGGAAGCTTATCATAGTTTGACAGGGGGTATTTTTCTATGAGATGAAATGACAAAATAAACACAATGGTTGTGAGATAATTTATATATAGGTATATTTTTTTAGTCTAGTTATCATGGCAAGTCATTCTATAAACAAACCCTCTACAAATCGTCGCACCATGATCGTATTTTGACCCATATCTCTAATTTGTAAAAACTTAATTTATAACACAAACATAACAGGTGCAAGTGTCAGAGACTGTCAGACCTGCATTTGTTGTATCATCCTCTGCTTTAAGCCATTTGTTATTCTGTAAATCACACTACTTATACGAGCATTCTTTTCAAGTAGCAAGTACTAATACTGATACAGTTTATTTTGATAATATACGTGATGTGTAATCATAGAATAAAAATGTAAAAAAAGTAAAATGGTATAAACAAACAAATCACAATATAACCAGCACGATAAAACACTAGTATAACACATAACATTAAAATTAGAAGAGCACAGTACTCCAATATGTAAATAAAGTACTTTTAATATAAAAATGAGAAATAACATTAGGATTTTGTGTGAGGATTACGAATATGAAATCGGATTTTAGTTACCATGGAAATTGACTGAGTTATAGGGGAAATTCTGATCGTAAACAAATATGGCAGACGACCCGGTTCAGCAGCGAAACTTGGAAAATACTGCCAACACCCCTCCTCAAAACAGGTGCGGAGCAGATAAAATGCGTCTCCATTACCACCCCAGCTTCCTGGCGATTCTAAATTAATTTAACTCATGGGATGATCAAAGGATTGCAATGCAGGATCCAGGTACTATGTATTAGGGTCTAGATGGGGGGCGGGGGGGGGGGGTGTTTCCTGATCTCACTTCCCACTTAAATGTTAGCTAATTTCCCACTTCCCACTTAAATTTTAGCTCATTTCCCACATCCCACGTAATATTTTAATTTCCCACTAAAATGCGTACTTTTAATGAACATTTTGTTCACTTTTAAATTGTTATTAATATACATTTATTTGTGTTAGAGGAACGAGCATCAACACATACGGCAAACATCGTATTTACGTATTTTGTGGCTTTACAATGCAACCGCAATTGGTTCTGTGTCAATAACTAACACAGCAAAAATTCTATTTTTATGGTGGATCATATTTTCAGGGTGACAACACGTTATAATAGTTTTTCACCCGCTAGTAATTATCGCATTGGTTCACGTGGCGCAGCATTGTGTTTAGCGCATGTTGTGACCTCAAACAATACTGTTAAAAGGGAAGGTGGATGCTCTGGTGGATGGAGGATGGTCTCATATGTTTTAGAACATGTTCCAAAACCCCATTTCATAATTCTTTACTCACAAACGATTGACATGTGCACAGAGAGACAAGGATATGTATTGCAAATAAATATGTGTTACGCCCACCAAGACACTTTTTTGGGGACAAAAATACATGTAAATTACATTACAATTGTAATCTATACATTCAAAAATGCTGATTTACTTGATAAATAGTGTTGAAACACCACTTACTTATATTTCATAAAAATAATATTACTAAAATAACAAATTGAAAGAAATGTCCGTCTGGTGGGTGTAACTGAACATGTGTTGAGGCCACCAGCTGGATTTTTTAGCTGTACGCATCCTGATATACTAATATTCTTTTAAGATGCATGTTTTTAAAGAGTATTTACCCTTGCATAAGAGACTTAATCGCTATTAAATTTCAGTTTTTAAAACCTAGCATTTGGAGGGTCAGAGATATATTAAATGTCCAGTTACCCCCAACGCAGAATACAGGGGCGGAAATGAGGCTTTTGATGGCGGGTTAGAGGTATTTGCGGTTGCATAGCAGTTCTGCAACCCCTACTAGAAAATATAGATGCTACAGACTGAAGCAAAATATCTTTTGATGGAAGTTCATTTATCCTGGATATGTTAAACACAAGTCCTTTCAATCGTTGTAATCAATGATAATCACAGTTAATTACACTAAGCTTCGAAAGCTTAGTGTAATTAGCTTTGATTATTCTTGATTAAAACGATTGAAAAGACTTGCGTTGAAGCAAAATAATTGACATTATGCAGAAACGTGGTGATATGGAAATGTATGGTATATGATTGAAT
>JAGTTF010005660.1:9787-21206 GCA_019095985.1 Streblospio benedicti
TTCAGTCGGCCAATTTCGATACTATACAAAAGCTTTTGTCCGGGCTGTAAAGAAGATTTATCGAAATGTAGGCCAGGATTTTCGGGTTAGGGGGGACAGGTACTTTTTCAAGGTGCAAAGTAGCGGGACCGGATGATTTTTCATTCTCTTTGGGTATGGGACATGTCCTTTTTTTCAGCTGCTGAAATCCCGCCTCGACGTGAGCAAATCTGTACAAATTAATCACGCGAATATTCATGGGAGGGGACTCAGAAATTTTTTGTCATGGGACATCAGGTTTTTTTCATCACATCAGCAAGGGACAAGACCTTTTTTCAGACATGTTTTTTTATATGCACCGGTTCCCCTTGCCTGTTAAATATTTCACCGTCCCTAAGCATACAAAAAGTCAGTCAATTTTACAAATATATAATACGTTTATGTTTGTTGAGAACATTTGATATACATATGTAATTTTTAACTCTTTAATAGTCGTGAATTCATCGATAGTACGAAAACAATCATCAGAAAGACATACAACTTATATTTTTACAAACATACAGCATAGACCGTTAAGTCCTGAACACACACAATATTATGATACTCTTTCACTTTTCACATTTTTACATATTGTCAACACTGATTATCAAAACACACCATTCAAATGTATAGGAATAGCAGCAACTTATGCTCACTGGTGGTTTCACACTATTCCGTGCTTATTCGACTTCACATTAATACCGTTCATGGCTGCAGCACCTTTCTTGCCACTAACAACTGTTTTTATCTTTGACTTCTTACTATCGGCCCTACCGCACTCTTACTAACACTATCTTCTGTTCTCTTTGCCCACAACACAACCTGTTTTGGGCGATAGAGCCATCATATCTGATGTTTTCGCCAACACCAACACTCAGATTCAGATCAGACCTCGCCTTAGACTCGACCAGCCAGCCTCACTTTGACGGGGCCACGTGGTGGTGGCTCGCTGGAGCTCGCTCTACATGTACGTTGGTCTTTGTTGTGCGAGACTAACCTAGCCTGAGGTCATGAGAACAGTTTGGGAGTGAAGACAGTCTAATGTAACTGTATGCGCAGAAAATGGCATAAAACTGAGTTTTCACAGAAATCGTCGATCATCTGACCTATTTTAATGAATGTACAGCCTCTATCGTCTATCCAATGTTTCGATATGCAGCAGCTGACTCGCAATCGATACAAGACAATTTGATAAAGGCTGGGCGCGCCATGGACTATAAGGCAATAGTTTGTAACTGTTTCGTTTCGCTTTTCATAGAGGATCGGTAAAACATTTCTTGAATTTTTTTCAGTTTTGAGGCGGAGTCGTAAGATATAACCATTTTTTTATGACAAAAATATGCTGGGGGGACTTAATTTTATAAAATATTAAGGGTCGGGGGTGTTTTAAGAGGGGCGGGCGCCAACCGGAACCAAACTATCAATTCTGTTTGGCCTCATGTGGATTTTCAGATTTACACTTTGACTGAATGATTTCTCACACACTGCACACTGATGTTCTTTCTCTCCAGTGTGGATTCTCATGTGGCTGATCAAGCTGCTAGTGGCACTAAAACATTTGCCACATTGACTACATTCAATATCAAAACATATGTGTAAATAGCTCCTATCGCTTTACAAAAATGGCAATTATACACAATGTTACATTGTTTTGCTGCTGTTTTATATACTTATTTTTCTTGGTGACAAAGTGATGGCTTCTCTCAAGACAAAGACAAGTGGGCTGTGAGGGAAGAGGCTCGTTGGTCACTGTAATCTTGTTAAAGACCCCGCGTAGTTCACATGTTAACTTTCACACATCACTTCGTACATTACGTCGCACGACTGTGTTTCTGTTAGCATGATCTAATAAGATATCACATATCTGGGGATTCCCCACATCAATAATGCAGACTCTGTGCCGTCCTCTAAATGCAACACAATGCGCCACCAAACACATACAGTACAACCTCCCATTACGACCGCCTCTCTATTGAGACTACTTTTCATAAGCTATCAAAATTAACCTCTGTGTAGAGACCGCCTCTCATCAAAATTAACCTCTGTGTAGAGACCGCCTCTCTATTGAGACTACTACTATAATAAGACCACTTCATAAGCTATCAAAATTGAATTTATATTGTGGTAAGGAAAGACAATAAGCATAGCTTAAAGTCCATAAATTCACTGGTGTCTTCAGCCACTCAGTGCATGCATACATCTCAAAATGAATTCGTAACATAGATCATGAATTTGGATTCCACAGATCAATGGTTGATTATGTAAAATGCTATAAATGGTTAGGTTTTGCTCACCTTTGGTTGGGTGTGAGGGGACCAATCATTCTGGACTCATAAAATACTTAATCCTAAAAACCCTGGCATTGCATACGTAATCACAGATTCTTGTAAATTGACCTTTGAACTTCTAAAATTAGAGGACATAGCGACCTGACATAGTCACAATAGAAAAGAAGTTTTGGGACCGTGGTGCTATTGTAGAGGTGGTCCCATGCGTGCGCCGATCATATTGTAATTGGCTATCCTTGAAAGCGCCATCGCTGTGGATTCAATCGCGATTGCTCAATCTTCTCCTGCCCAGTCTGGCCGCTCGATTTGTCTAATTGTGGACGTTTTTACGTTAGACATTTTTGGACGTTTTTACGTTTGGCGCATGTTCTCCCATGCTGGCCGCTCGATTTGTCTACTTGCTGCTAAAAGCCTCGCTCAATCTCACACGGCTGACAGCTTACACTTTTAATTTAGACTTTAGAGAGGGGGATATAGCCTTAATGAGAATCCATTCACATTTTCCCCCCTAAATCACCAGTCACCAATACATTTTATTGTCTTTCTTTTGCCAATAATCAGGATTTGTTATTGAATAAGTTGCACACATTTAACACCCGTAAAGATTACAGGCAGTTCCGAATTCACGCTCAAGATTTACGGGGGAAATCACCGCCCAATGAGCAGATCAACGTCCCAATATATTGCATTAATTTGAGCAAATTCAGACAGTTCACAATGATTTAATTCAATGATTTAGATCATTTCACTAATGAAATTTGGGTTCACAATTCACAATGATTTAGATCATATCACTAATCAAATTTTTGCTATATGACCCCCTGTTAAGACGGTGAAAGATTTATATTGGAAATTTTGGACTGAATCTGTTATAATGTACCAATGTACATTATAACAGATTCAAAAATCAGTCAATAAATAACCACTTCATTTGGTGCGTGATAACACAACAAGGAAGGGCACAAAAATCACAAATAAATAGCTAACAGTAAAAAAATAAGAGAAGAGAAAGAAACAAGTTTAACAAGCTTATAATAGGAAAGTATATATATATATAGTGAGTCATCTGTATTTTATCTTCCACGGGAACCAAACAATAGACTACTAGTGACATAAATTAGACCAAGAAAAATATATAGTCGAGATAAGGTTTAAACAAAAAGCGGCCAGATAAACTGTGGGAGGTAGCTGGAAGACTGTATATTGCACTGATTGGCGGGAATAAAGTAGCAAGTGTGTCTCAGAGCTGTCCTTTCAGCCCCGAGTGTCAAAGACCGATACTAGATATTCTGACATAGAACAATAAATTAATCACATCGGTGGGAAGAGCTGGTATCAGGGTTAGCGATAAGGCAAATTGAGTGTGTAAAAACTTGAGTAAGCAAATAGACCAAGTTGACCCTACCACGTTGCGTCAATAAACTGCTGTCTGTTGACAGCATTTGAGAAATTTGAGGATTTTTGCAAGTGAAGCAGCTCCTCTCCAGCCATAAAAGTCGCGCTGTGATTGTTGACAAGTGGAGTGAGTCATTGACTCCCGCAGCCACAGAAAAAAAAAAAATCGCACTTGATTAACCCTTTCGCCGTCGCCAAGTGGTAGATTGCAGAGGCACTGATTTGTGCTGCCTGTGAGTTGACAGGGGGACAAGGGTTAACTGTGAGAATCTTTGCCTGTGAAAGGTTTAAAAGGAACTTGCTGGGATCAAATACGCAATAATTGACAGGGTAGCGCAGGTGGCAATTGAAGCAGTAATTAGCCAGTGATTGGGAAAGAAAACTGGCTGGAATTTAAATACATTCTTCTGTGTTTAAAAATAATAATTGAGATTGTTGTTAACTAGTGCATGTTTGTTTACTAACTAAAAGCTGTCAAAGCATACTGACCAGAAAATTTCCTTGCTAGCAGATCTATTTTCGGGTAGAATTGAGATAAAACCCATAAATTTCTTTTTACAGAGATTTATCTTTGACAAATATACTGGAAACTAGCTGACTAAAATTAACACCCGTAAGCAAATTGAAGGGACTCACTGTTTGGGCTTGTAAGTGACAAGGGACCCAAGTAGAAAGCAAAACTTTTCCTTTAAATTAGGATTTTTCCTATTAGAAAGCCAGTAGAGCAAAGTTAACTGGAAAATTATTTAAGACTAATAGAATAAAAGAGGATAAAAATCAAAACTAAACAAACAACCATTAAATAGATCTGTGGTACAGGGGACTACTCCCACCCAGTGAAACTAGCTACTAACCATTTATAAAAAAAAAAGGTGAACCAAATTAAAACACTAATTTAACTAAAACCAGACTCAGAGGTTAAAGAGCTCACTGTTCAATAGTAAGTAGACAGTACTTGGTAAAAAAAAACAAAACATAGACTACTAGTGTTGAGTGCGTTTGCACACAAATTGATTTGTGTTTTTGATCTTATTTGTTCTGATAAGTGGACATTTGAACTCTGATATACATAGTCAATCCATTGGTCAATAAATCCAAACTGTTCCTGGGGAAACCGGACCGACTTGCCATAACCAAAGCCAGTTAGTGTAAGTGAGAGCAGTAGAGTGGGTAAAATGGCAGATCCGGGTTTTGACAAAAAGGGGAGCGAAAGTGATGTAGAGGCAGTGAGGGAAGAACAGGGGCGGAAGGAAATTGAGATGAGCAACGAAGATGGCGCAAATTATTCACGTGTGGACACCTATCGTGGGTTTGGACCTAGCCTATACACTCCCAGTTTCTGCGCTCCTGGGTGACGTGCGGCGAGAGCCTGACGAGGAGGAAAATGAATACTCAATTGAGCCTTGGGAGTAAAGCGGCGGCGAAGCTTACTACCTGAAGTTGGGAAGTGAGCCACCTCAGTGCTTCACCGGCGGCAGATCCAGGAATGGGGGGGGGCGGGCAGAAGTCTGATGCAGACGCCCGAAGTTTTGCGCGCTCAAAACCCTGGAGATCGTGATGTCGTCGCGCCATCCGATCGGGACTCAGCCGGAACAACCAAAATATTAAGTAGCCTTAGAGAAGAAAAGATGATCATACTGAACAAACTTTATGAAGCACAGAATCAGAGTGAGGAAAACAGACAGCGCTTGCGCCAAGAACAAGCAGCCAGAATTGAGTTTGAAGAAGAAGTAAGACAGCTGCGGAGGCAATTGCGCGAGCAACGTACACCTAGGCTAAAGCATCCTGTTATTAACTGTGACCCCCAGACACCCCCATTGGACACTGGCGACGCCGACAAACGACCGGAGAGTAGCTCTCCCATGCCGGCCGTACGTGAGATGTCCACCAGCAACCCCCCAGCAGAGCAGACATCACAGAAGCAGGTGACCTTTGGAGAGTATATCGGCCACCGCAACAACCTGATGGAATTAGAACACACAGCCGCACCACCACTGACCGAGGAAGAACTTGTCAAGCGTCTAAAAGCGAGTCAAGCAGCACAGGCGCAGGAACGACAGGCCCGGGAGCGATTAGAACGCGAGAAGTAGACCAGCTGCAACGGCATTTCCATTCCATCCTATCAGCCACCCCCCGAACTCCTCCAAACACGCCCACCATCTCTAAAACGCTGGATTCTGACGCCATGCTCACCCCACGATCCCCATGGCCATTTGATTCTGGGATATCGGGTGGCGTGTTCAGCCGGGGAGCTGGGGTTTTGTGAAAAAAACCGAACTCCGGCTGAAATCCCGACAGACCCCCTTTTTGGTTGAATCAATCGGGGGAGCGCGCCCGAAAGGCCGTAATGGATCCACCAAAATTCGATGGTAAGGGGGGATTTGAGAGAATATTTAGCACATTTTAATATCATAGCAGAAATCAACCAGTGGTCATACCGGGGAAGGTGGCATTAGACTGGGCGTGCATGTATGATGAAGCGTGGTCGGTGATCAGCTCATTGTCCCATGATGAGGCGCGAGATTATCAGTCTTTGGTACGTGCGCTGAGAAACCGATATGAGCCATCGGGAGTGGAGTCATCTATGCTGCTGAGCTAAGTCAGCGGGTTTGTAGGAAGGGGAAAAGCCTATCGCATTTTGGATGGGAACTACGAAGACTGGTTACAAAGGCTTATCCGACTACTAAAATCCCAGAAAGGGTCGTCGTGGATATGTTTATCAAGGGACTCCTTAGCAAAAGAACCACGGCGCCACGTGCATCTGGCACGACCGCCCCACGCTAGAGGATGCAATGGTTGTTGCGAACACCTATGACGCTTTTGATCACATATCAGACTGCGGGCGCGGGAAGGAAGCCCCCGTACAGAGGCGGAGACACATCGCGTTCAACACATAACAGATGAGAAGACCAAAAAGTCAAAAAATTGCTCAAATGGTGACAAAGATAAACCTGATGATGCTAGTCAAATGTTGGCTAAGTTGACAGAAGAGTTTGCTTCTTTTAAACTAGAAATGCAAAACTTGTTGAAAGAGCGTCAGTCTGAAAATGTGTATCAAAATCATGGCCCGCCAGTAAGGCAAAACATGATGTACCCCCAGAGACAGGGGGCTCGCCAGCCACCTGGGCAAGGGTCGCCAGGTCACGCACCCAGGGACTGGGGTAATTATGGGGAGGAATCCAGCGGCCTAATGCTAACAACCAGAATGCGGGAATGATGAGACCACAGGGATCAACCCACCCATGGCATGGGCGGCAAACTGACCCACGGGGGGGTGGAGTCAAGTGGAACTCAGGGTGTTTTGCTTGTGGATCCCAGGAACACTTAATTAAATGTAAGGTTGCAAGCGAGGCAGGACAAAATGAAAGCAGACTATGACAAGCGTGCACACCCCTTGCCCAAAATACAACAAGGAGATCAAGCCCAGTACTAAATCATAAAAGCCACCTGTGGGAACCAGCTGTAGTCACTGGCGTAATTTCTCATCAAAAATCTTATATTGTGTTTGAGCTGGGTGTAATCCTGTCAAACAATATCCATAGTGTTCTCTCGGATGAACTGGATTAATAAATAGTCGAGGAAAAGAATTGTAATGTCAACCACCCGGAAATAGAACCGACATATCTGACATAACGTACCCACGTTGTGCACCTAACTCGTCGATGACGAAATCACTGTCCAGATTTAAAATTCAGCTATTGCTGATGCGACGAATTTGCCGCTTGCGCAATACAGTTGCGCAATATTCGGGCCTATAAAAACCAGGGCGCGCATCAAATCGGGGCTCATTCTGGAATACCAAACCGAACCATTTGGACCAGTGGATAATCAGAATTGTGAGTACATTTTGCGCGATATCAAGGTGTAGTATCAGAGTTAAACAGTTTACAAATCTTGTGGAAGTCATCTGGATTGTGTTAAACTAAATAAGTATTGTTGGTATAGGTTGTGTAGCCTTAAAAGGAATTAAGTTTAAAAGTGTGGGACATAAAATCAGTCAAACGTGGCCGTGTGCATTCGACCAGATAAAACTAGTTTCGAAATCAAATGATTCATAGTTTTTAATAAAAATAAGCTAATAGAAACAGAATTTCAACCGAATTGACTCGGAGATAAATTTCCCTAGTGATATTTGTTATAAACATAACAATTGGAGAAAATAAATATTGAGAGAAATAAATTACAGCACTGAATTTGGATTTTAATGGAAGACGGTTATAGATTTGCATCTTGCTGATCAAATAGACCTCTGACCCAATAAACATTTAATTGGAGTAAATGCAACCTAGGAATACATATTTTACTTTCCAAATTCCCACTTACTATTATTTTGAAACAGAGAAGCAGAATACAGCAAGAGAAGCTTTCTGTGTGGAGGCATCAGTGTTAGTATCGGCTCAGGTTCTAGACGGGAATTTCATTTACCTACCTCTGTTAACTCAAGTGGTGGCATTTTATTACATCGTCTATTACACAATTGACCGCCGTGGGTCACCCAGTTTAATGTTCTAAAAGTGCGCTCGCTCATCAAATATATGCGAATTTGACCGTAGCAGAAAGCTGACATAATTAGGCTATAAAACCCAAAAACCGCTGTCTTGTCGTTCAAACGGTAATGTGAGTTGACCAGTGGTGTGAAATCATTTGGTTAGGTCAGGTGTATTTTTTAGAGTGTATCCCTAAGTAAGGTCTAAATTTTAGAACTATATACTAAGGTGCATTGAGTTCTTATATGCACTAGAAGTTGTGAGTTAAGTATATAGTGCAATCTTATTAAGGTTAAAGGTTGTAAAAATTGTTACAGGAAGCCTCTGTGCCTATATTTCAAGGTAGCTCAATAGTGTATATATTTAGATAGATTTGATTATACACTCAGGAGAGTAGTTAAAATTACAGTGGATAAAGAGCTAGGTACAATCCTGAAAGCTCCTGGTGAATATATTTAAAGATAGAGATACATTGTTATTATTTCAAATAGTCTAAATTTAAAAGACTGTAAAACTCAGTATATTTTGTGAAGTTTTGTACCTGTGAACCTTGTATTTGAGCAAGTGACTAAAATTGAATAAATTACTTTATTAAAATTATCTGTTTGAGTTTTGTTGAAAATTACATAGATTATAAATTCCCCTTGCTGAAACTACCCAGTGTCGCTGCGAATCCTAAACTAACCAGTAGAATAAATTCCTGTATGAATAAATAGTATATTGGTGCAAATTGTCTCATTAATCAATGACTAATTGATTACAAAAAAATACACAACGAGAACCCCTTTGATTAATTTGTTAAATCTTTAACAGGTTGATCTAACCTTGAAAGGATAAGAAATCTATTTGTCCAAGTTATAGTACAAGGCAAATATTTTAAGAAGTCTTTCAACATAAAAGTGAGTAGTCTGTCCTCACATTAAACTTAAAAGTAGACATTGTCAGATATTGTTTTAATAATAAGATAAACTTTCACTAAGTGATAACTAGATTGGATTTCATTACAGATCCATCTTTAGAAGATCAGAAAGATCTTTTTCAGATCCAAACAAGTTTTAATTAAGAGAATAGAATTTACTGTTGAATCTACTAGTAATCAAATAAAATAACCATTTAACTGGAATAGTGAATAAATATCAAAGCCTTAAAATTGACAGTTGACCATAAAAAGTGACAATAAACTGAACTTTATAACCAATTTCCTTTATCAAAGGGAGGCTTATTACCCCGCTTCTCAGGAAATAGATCCCTACCTTATAACTAGAGATTGAAATATTAAACCATATTATAACTGTTAGTTGAAGAAATTTCCCTTCATACAGAGACCCATACATTTCCATTTGTTTATCTCACTTATTCCCCACTCCGCGTTTCGTAGGGTTAAAATTATAGAGATACGGCCAGAACTAATTAGAAAGTGAAGCTCTGAGTTCAGGTGTGGGAGACTGAAAGAATAAAAGAATACAACACGTGTAAAAGCGTGAAAAATTAAAAAAATTCAGAATTAAAGTATTAATAATGGGCGTAATATGGGAGATCAAATGAAAAGTTTTTAATTTTTTCTCATTTTTACGTTTCTTTAAACGAAAGGTAGATTGTCCGTAATTTTTACTGGTTATTACGTTGATTACGATTCTTTCGGAAATAGTGGCACGTAAAATCTGAAATATTAGTTCTGTGGATTTCTGATTGAATGCTTCCAAGAAATCATGATGATCGTAATTTTGTTTCTCATTTCTTCGAAGGGTTCTCATTTATTTACGCTGCTTCCGCAAATTTCGTTACGCTTCTGTGTCCTTCTGATGTAATCTGTACTGTATTTCCTACAGATCATGTATGAATACATGTATATTCAATAGAAACCTCAAGAAGAATTAGAATTTGTAAGGGATTGCGAAACAAAAGTGAACCCAAATAAATTCAAGCAATCAATGGACTTTAAAATATCCCAAGAAAACTTTACAAAAACAATAGTCCTCAGCCTGGCTAATGGGTTTCACCTACCACCCACAAAGTAAATTAATTTTAAGTAAATTTGAATGGCCAGCATTTTGATTCTAACTATTGCAAACAATTTAAAGTATGTCTAAGGAAAAATTATTATGAGCCAAAATGATCTAAACTAACATTGATATCAGGATGTTTGGCATCACAAATCTTAATATCTGGTCTCAAATGCACATTTGAACGGAGGTTTTATATTGTTTTTGTGTCAATTTGCTAGTATTGTAGATTAAATATTGTGATTTTTTCTGTGAACTATATAGTCTATTGCATTTATATGATATCCACGCACACCTGCTCCAGAGAAGGCCCAGAAGACTTCTTCGGCAGCGGACTGACACAGCGCCAGAGACGGCACATAAGTACTTGCCTCCCGTATACTCGACTCTGCTGTCACATGGCGGCCCGAAGAAGTTGTTGCAAAAACAACGAAAGTCTCGCCAAAATGACATGGTATTGGTTTATAAATTTTTTCTGGGTAGATATAAAAAGAATTTGTATATAACAGTCTAATATATGCTTATGAACACAATAGCTTATCAATAGAACAAAAACGTGGTATTCTCACATTAATACCTAAAAAAAATAAGGACTTGAGATGGCTTAATCACTGGAGACCGCTAACACTATTACATACAGATTATAAAATTTTAACAAAACTTTTAGCAATGAGAATGCAAAATATCTCAAAATATATCATTAATTCGGATCAATCTGGATACATAAAGGGATGTTTTATTGGTGAAAATATAAGAAATATTTATGATGTAATTGAATTGGCGAAACAAAGATCTCTCCCAGGAATGATAGTTGCATTAGACTTTGAGAAAGCCTTTGATAGTGTATAAAAAGCATAACATATGCCCCAAATAAAAGTATAGTGATATCTCAACTGGCAGATGACACAACCCTCTTTCTGAAATATATAGAGTCCTTTAAAAATGCACTAGCGTTAATTGATAATTTTTCAAAAATTTCAGGACTTAAACTGAATAAAGACAAATGTGAAGCTTTCTGGATTGGCTCCTTAGCCAGCAGCAATAGTATGCCCTCTTGGTCTGAAATAGACTAAAAGGCATGATAAAGTGCTTGGAATTTGGTGTGGCCCAAATATAGGATTCAATAAATTTTAACTTTTAAAGAAAAATTGAAAAGATAAAAACATTGCTAAATATATGGAAGCAACATAGGTTAAGTTTAAAAGGAAAGATCACAGCAATTAAAACT
>JAGTTF010005660.1:27837-47871 GCA_019095985.1 Streblospio benedicti
AATAAAAAGGGTAAAAAAGGGGCTTTCGTTTCAAAGTTTTTTAAACTTTTAAATTGGGGGGGCTAACGGGTTCTTATGTTTATGTTTGTAAAATATAAGTTGTATGTCTTTCTGATGATTGTTTCGTACTATCGATGAATTCACGACTATTAAAGAGTTAAAAATTACATATGTATATCAAATGTTCTCAACAAACATAAACGTATTATATATTTGTAAAATTGATGACTTTTTGTATGCTTAGGGACGGTGAAATATTTAACAGGCAAGGGGAACGGTGCATATCAAAAAAACATGTCTGAAAAAAGGTCTTGTCCCTTGCTGATGTGATGAAAAAAAAACTGATGTCCATGACAAAAAAATTTCTGAGTCCCCTCCCATGAATATTCGCGTGATTAATTTGTACAGATTTACTCACGTTGAGGCGGGATTTCAGCAGCTGAAAAAAAGGACATGTCCCATACCCAAAGAGAATGAAAAATCATCCGGTCCCGCTACTTTGCACCTTGAAAAAAGTACCTGTCCCCCTAACCCGAAAATCCTGGCCTACATTTCGATAAATCTTCTTTACAGCCCGGACAAAAGCTTTTGTATAGTATCGAAATTGGCCGACTGAAATTTCTTTCGGGCTTTTGATCCGTGTTTTCTATACTTTGGCTGGAATTCTCACTAAGATTATCAATTGTCATTTGCACACTAGCCTTTACCACTACTATTCACACAAATATTTTGACGTGTTTCATCAAACTTAAAAGGATATTTCATTGAATTCAATGCCCCTCCCAGATATTTCATTTTTTGGCCTCCATTATGACGGGGAGAATACTTCTGCCTACGTCATTGATGATAGGTCATGCAGTGCTTATTTGACTTAGAGAAATGAATTTTGGACCACATTAGCTAAATCTACATCCGGGTACTTGAATTTCAAGAGTTGACAGTATAAGTTAAAGAGAAATGAATGCTATTTGAACTAAGAAAATCTTCATCATCCATAGCTAAATCTATTTTCATCCGGGTATTCATCAATTGAATTTCAAATTTTTGAAATATTTTTAAGCTGGTTAAAAGCTATTACTGTGTTAATTGTAAAGCTATTACAATTTAATTTTGCACATTTGTAACTTCTAGAATGCCATCTCAGTAAATCTATATTTACCTACTACAAATCCGTATATAATCTGTTGTGCAACTTTAGAATCTTTGAAAATTTAAGTTTTGTATTGTTACCACGTGGAAATTTTATTCAATCTTTGCATACTGTATTTGCTTACATTTCTATTGCAGTGATGTCTCAATCCAAATTGTTTAAGTCATCAAGTATTAAAATTAATAATTTCACCTGGCAAGCACAAGCTATTTAATGTCTATTAACCTGAATCAACCCCCCCCCCCACACACACACACACACCCCGCCCACATCCCCCTTATCGGCCTACTGCCATAACTGATTGCAAGACAATAATTAAAATTAACTGTATGATTGAAGATATATTGAATTCTCCCATCCGGCTGCCTTTCAAACATCTTGAATACAACTTCGATATAGATTTGCATAATCACACGCATTAAACATCCGTCTTTTTGGTGGAAATGGATGAATTTTCATCCTCGTGTTGAAGTGATTGATGTCCGTATTTAAAGGTGCGACAAACCCGAATTGATTTCCGATGATCAGACTTTCATATGAATTTACTTGTGTTCGACGTTGAATTAACATATTTGGTCTACAACATCAAAAAGACAATCTTTTTCCGAATCTTTGGATATAGTAAACATATATTTTCTTATGATAAAGCCTTTACAAGATCTCATTTCTATCTCTCTAAGTCAAAATTGTGTTTTTATCAAACAACCACTTCTCTCCGGCAGTCACAGAATACGGAATCCTCGCCAAAAACTCTATTATAGCACGCTACAGGGATTGGCAGACTGAGACTTATTTTACTGTACGTGTTTTTGATGCTCTATGTATCTTAAATTATGGTGGAAAAAAACACTAGACCGTTTTTTGCATGTACAGTGTAAGTGTGGACAAGTTCTGGTAAATTCCACAAGAGTTACTAAGTAAAGATTATGTTTTGTAGTTTATTGTATGTGTGTGCTGGCTTGATTGCAAATACCTCTCTTGTGACGTCACATTCTTGGATTCAGGTTAAGACAAAAAATAATGCACGTGGTCCTGAATTCTGTATATAATGACGTTTGTTTAGGTCAGAAATTAGGAATTGTTAATACTGATACTAAAGAATACAGAGATATATATTTTAAAGAAAAAGACAAATTCAGGTTTATCGCACCTTTAATTTTTTACACGTGAAGTTCAAGAGAACTTATGATGGCTGTTTGAACCAAAAGACAGATCTAACATGTTACATGTTAGACTTTCAATAGCAGAGCGGATGTAGAACCTCTCCCCAAAAAAGATAGGGCGACTTTGATATCACCATAGACTAGAGTGAACAACAACACCTACTCACATCATAATGTCATTAAAAGTCACTGTTCAAAATCTGAGTTGCAATTATTGTCTACTTGGGCACTCACGTCCATCCTGCAGAGATGTGAACTTGCTTTTTTTTTTCCTGTATTTTTACATTTTTTGACTCCTAAAAAATCATTACGTCCAGGACATGGTTTTATTAGGGGATTTCACTAGTTTCAGAGAAATATGGGCAGTTTCGTCGAATACAGCTTGATCGGCGCTTGGCGGCCATTTAAACGTCCATAACGCAATCTTTATTTGTAAAAACAACCGCCACCACTTCAACTGGATCACGCTGGTAACTTTTCTATTGCGCGGGAAAATGTCTTTTCGCGTTGCTCTATTTGCGTTTTGATAAATGCATATTGCGTCGTGTACTAGTATGTGTAGGAGGTGCAGAGGTGCCAAAATGGCGATGTTGTTAGGTAGGAAACAAATAAAAAACATAGATTTTATTTAATCTTATCAATTTTACAAAGTAATAGGCCATTATCTACAGTCATGAAATGCATATATACCACGGACGTGTGATACTCCATGAAAGTAACAATCAATTCAATCTTGCCACACAATATTCTACTCTTCAGACTTCACTGACTTCAGAAAAAAGGTGTTCAAGAACCCGAACTATTATAATTATTTGTGTAGTGGCAGATTTGGGGTGTACTTATAGACGAGTTATTGCCCAGTGATAGATCAATACACGAGGAGGAGTATTTTGAAAGTGATACGCTGTTCTACCGGTAGCCAGGGAAGTTCTTTTAGAAGGGGTGTCACATGATCAAACTTTTTATCTATGATTATGATCTTTGCACAAGCATTCAATTTGAAGCTTGAATACTGTCGCTTTTGGAAGACCGATCAAAAGGCTGTTGTTTTGATCGATACGACTAATCACATATGCCAATATCACACTTTTTAACTGGTCACAAGAGAGATAGTTCTTGATTTTATTTATCTGGTGAAGATGGAACCATGCTGACTTACATGTAACAGCTACGTGCTTATCCATAGTGAGATTTGAATCAAAATGGGCACCAATACTCTTCACACTTGACACCCTTTCCACACCACTTTCACCAATCTTGATACTAGAGATGTTGCAGTTATCTAAAGACTTTTTTGAACCAAACACAATAAACTCAGTCTTATCATCATTAAGTTTCAGCCAATTTGCAGCCATCCACATTCTCACCTCATCAAGGCATTTTTATAGTTGGTTCAATGCACATTCTTTATTTTTCTCATTGAAACAAATACATGCCTCATTTCAGTTTTATTAAACTTTCACATAAATTTTAGGCCTATAGGATCATCACACCATATCAGAATCTTGCATATGTATGGAAAATAGCCCCCCACCAGGGGTCCATGAATAAAAATTTGTATGAACTAAAGATGCTTAATTTTTCATTTAATTGAATCATCACCCTGTAGGGAGGAAAATTGACATTACCTGAATCAGCTTGTCCATCGTATTGCAATAGCTTGAAGGACTTTCTCCTTTGACGGGATGACCTCCTTGAAACGTCACTAGAATTGTCTGAAATTTGTTTTAAATTGATAAGAACATGTCGCAGGTATATTGCACTCATGCGCCCAAGAGTGTGGTATGTATACTGGTATGATTTTCAAATAAAGTGTATTACACATTACTACTATTACATAGAAAAAGGGTAACAATAGGCACAATGACCATGAGAAGTAGAGCATTTGTTAGTTGTTTTTTTTCTTTTCAGGCTTTATTTATGCACTAGTATTATACTTTATCACTTCACATTATTAAAGTAAGCTGACAGTCCTATGCAAGTACAATTTTAGTTTTTTCAACAACATTAATTAGATTCATTCTGCAAGTAAGTTAATTTTTATTCCTGGATAAAAAGTCGCTGCACTTAAAATTTCCACTGATACTACGACATTTAAAATCAACCACGCAAGCTGTCAAATGAATGGACGATTACTCGAAATTGTCAAAATGTTACTTGATGCTGTATGTATCTTTATTTATAATGGTGAAAATAAGAAACTAGACCGTCTCCTGAATGTGTAGTGTAAATGTGAAAATGTTCTGATGAAAAACATAAGAGCTACAAAGTATCATATTTCGACTATAACAATTGAAGTGAATAACACGTCACGAAAAATGCGTGTCTGTCACTGAGGGGGTATCATAGTAAATTTACGCCTGGCTTCGAGAGGGTTAACAGCAAGTGGCATGAGGGCCGAAGTTGGTTGCAATTTAGAGATGGCAAAATGTACTGTAGTCTTATGAGAGATCCATTCTAGAAGGAACAAAATGACAATAGGCAATACAAACTTTAAGACAACGACATTAGACAGGCATGCAAAAAGATGACTACCCGTATATCAAAGGACTATCAGAAAGGATGGCTAGAACACTCAGAGACCATAACATTAGTACTGCCTTTAAGCCATACAAGACCCTGAGAAACATTTTGGTCCACCGAAAGGACAAAATCAAGCCGAAAGAGATACGTGGATGTGTGTATAAGATTGAGTGCAGAAAATGTGACGGTGTGTTCATTGGTGAAACAGGGAGGAAACTAGGTACTCGTGTGGCAGAACATCAAAAGGATATTGAAGAACATACCAACAGTGGAGTACGCACCAGAGCCACCCGTTTGTCATCTGCAAGTGACTTGCACAAATCCGCCATCACAAATCACATGGCCAATATGAACCATATCCCTGACTGGGACAACACGAAGCCCATCAGTCGTGAGTCCAACATTAGAGACAGACAGATCCGGGAAGCGATCGCTATAAGGAAAACGCAAAAGACAATGAACCGAGATGAAGGTGCATGTACCTTATCGCACGCATATGACACTACTGAAACCATGGGCGGCTCGCAGGGACAGCTCCCCTGCGCGTGTCATAGCACAAACAAAACTCAATTAATCTATTCCAATCATCCATGCTTCTTCTTATTGTATCTTGGATACCGTATCACAAATAAAGCGTTTTGCAAAATACCCAATATGTGTGGACGCCGGATATCTAGTATTTCTATCAAAATTGTTGCTAAAAAGGTGTTTTTTTATGTACCACGGCCAGTTCTTCGTGTATTCTATTTGTTCTTGCACATCATACAAAATTTCTTGCGGCTTTCTTGCGTTGGCCATGTTCTCAAATGCAAAATGCACATATGAATTGTAGCATGCCCCTTTACATTGTGGTGGGTCAGGATAGGATAACTGGCAACATTGGAGAAACAATTTTGTAATTAGGTATTTAAGTGACTTTTATATTAATTGTAAATATGTTGAGTTCATTATATGTATGTTTCATTTTAATAAATGCTGTAAATAATTTACGTGTTTGTTATTCATTATAAATTGTTTACCCTTGAGCATAAATATGGCCTCCTCCATTTGTAAATCTTCTAGCCGTGGTATAATTAAGCGGTTTCTACCGATAGATAATGTCAACTTGATGTCTGCCGTCTGCTGCTTTGCGAAATTCGTCTTGCAGTTTTGAGCACGTCATGTCCACGTAAGGTCATGAAAGTTGGCCCTAGATGTGCAATCAGCACATCACATATGCGCGGTCTTGCACTTTGCTACCCGTCATGGCGATTATTATGCAACAAACGTACATAAGGCTTCTTTTATACACCTGCAAATCCTGTCCATGCTTACTGCACAATTACCTGTACATAACGGAGTCACCATTAAGCAGGGCTTTATCAAAAGGTGTTTGGGTTTTTCCACTCGCAGCAAGTCGTAAAATGAATACCATTTTGTGGTTTCCATCACACGGCGCTGTATTAGATGAAATTATCACCCTACATTATTGTTGAAGAGCAACTATGCGGGATGTGGTGAAAATGTAATAAGACAAGAACTGGCAGGTTTGGCAGTAGAGTTTAACTCTTTACCCCTCAAATTTTATTACATGACCGGCCTTGTATCCTCGCAAATATTTGCAACATAGCGCATATAAAATCTTTCCATTTGTTGAAGCTGCGTTGCCAACTTTAAACTGCCATAATTTCCATCAAAATGCTCGTATTGCAATAATCTCTTCACCAAAATATAAAGCAACCATTTTGGCTTACCCCATTCCCAATTTTACATATGTTTTGAAACAAAGCATCACTTTTCCAATGGTAAATGGAAGCCCTGTTCAGATCGGTTCGGACTGTGGTATTTTGCAGCCTAGCGTCGGAGTAAATGCATGGCAGTAATTTAGAAAATAATTAAAAATATTTATTGGTTGTTTTTGGGACCTGGTTTATACATGCTAATAAAGCTGAATTTGTTAGGAACACTAATATGTATTTCTCATTAAGATTGAACCATTATAATTATGTCTACAACGCGATCAAACATTGGTGTTTTTGCATTTGGTGCGATATGGCAAACGTGGCGCCATTTATTTGTAAGTGCAAAATAATGCTGTCAAATGAAACTTCTTTATATTCTCTTAAAATAAAAGCTTAACATTAAAATAAATTGTGCACGACGATTCCTCATACGGTTTTACATATAGTTATCGTTTTAATCACGATGGCATCGCTGCTATCCCGCATACGAATGACTTATGACGAAGCATTTGACACCCAAACATGTGAAATCACCCGGCCGGTTTAGGCCTTTTTCAGTTGTAAAGTGTAAATGCTCATTTGCTGGTACTCACTCAAGCTGTGACAACTCCAACACATGCACTAATACCCTTTTTAGGATACAGATTTTAAAATGTGCGGTTACATTTTATGAACATTAACGTTGAAAAAGTATTGTCAGTCAGTCTACATCTGTCAGCCCGAAAAATTGCTCCAGCAATGCAGAATAGTCTCTACTGGCGCTGACATTTTATGAAGTGTAAGATATTTTTTTTCCCAATATGCTAATGGTTCGTCATATTAATCATCCTCCCTCCCAAGTATTTGACATATTCATTACTAGAAGTTGTCTCCTGAGCAGCAGTTTGGTCTGACAAGAAGTCATACAATTTACACTGTTTTCGTAGTGGAGGGTCACTTGTGGTTTCTTCATTAGTTTCGCTTGTATTGAACTTTTAAATTCTTCAAACAAACCAGTCACACGTTCGCTCAGTCACGGAAATGAGAATTGGTTTCATATTGTTGTGGTGGTGAAAAAAATCTGCTAAGTCCGATTGTTGCTTTAATTCTTCACCACGAATAATCTACTAAAGTTACCACACATTCACACGAGAGAATTTGTGTTATTCCACAGATGATGGTGGTGGTAAAAATATGCTAATTGCGATTGTTGCTTTAAATCCTTCACCAAGAGTTCACTGAACACTGAATATTAGAGTTTTTGCGTGTTATCCACCGTGGCAGAAATGATTTTTCCCAGAGAAGAGCTCCGTGGCTGCCTATAAGGGGTGCGAAGATGGCTTTGGCAGCCGCTGCAAGGGGGAAGTCGGTCAGCCAATCAGCGGTCGCCGCGAAGTCAGCCATCGGTCGAGCCCTGGTCTCGATAACCTATCGCAGGGTTTGTGCTTTTTACACACTAAAAAAATCCCCATGTGTGGTCAGTGCATTGATGTGTGCGTACTAAAAAAATGGGGGTGGGAGTGTGAGGGTTTTAAGCAGTTGGTAAAGTAGAGGGGTCGGGTGTGTGTGTGTGTGTGTGTGTGTCTTAAATAACGATAATGATAACGATACATTTATTTCAAATATGTAAAAGTTACAATCCATATAAATAAAATTATATATACAGTATATACATAATATCTAACAGTATTCAACAGTCTTTTGAATATGGTTTATACCAGGATAGGGCGGGGTGTCTTAAATATGGCTTATAGCAGAATAGGTTGTCTTGAATATTGGTGTTTAAAACAATACATTGAATGTGTATGAAATGAAACCCTGTAAAAATGAAGTTCATAAAATGCCCCGAAACGGGGTTCACACACAACACACAAGAAGTGGGTGGCTTTTTGATAGAACTTGTGATATATTTACTAACATTGCCATTATTGCGTTATTGGGTGGTGTAGTATTCACTGTGTATACACTGACATACATGTATGTAGCAGGCTGTGTGAATGGGTTAGCCGTGAAACTCACAAGCAGCGTACAAGGGTGATTGGTGTGCACGAATTCCTTAAGACTCGTCTGACTAGCTCCATGACACCGATACTCCTGCTTGGTTCTGTTATGTAGCAAAGTAAGCAGACACTTACTGGTTTCGCTGGCGTTTGTATTTACTGATAACGTTTTTAAAAAAAAATTCTGTACAAGTAGGATACTTAGTTGTGACAATGACAATTTTATCGCACATGTAGTTCAAATGGTATATTTCAAGTTCTATTCTAAATCACTCTGCAAATTGGCGAAAATATCTTTTTAAAGGGTACTGTGAACTCTTTAAGGGAAAAATATTCTATTTTCAGCTTTTTAATATTTATGATACTGTAAACTATGAAGAACAACATGTTTTGAAATGAACCTTTTATCTTCAATAGTTTTCCCTTTACAACCCATTTTGTGAAGACCAACCTGGAGTGAAAAACAATGACTCATTCTTTGCAGGCTTATAAGGTTATATCGGCTAAAAATTCAATTTTTACATTTTCATTGTTTTGTATGCTATAAATGATAAAGAAAAAACATCAATAGTTTTCTTATATGATACATTTTATAGACATCAACTACTATCATTTATATTGATTGGCCATGTTTAAAGCCCATTTTCTCAAAACTAAGTTTGCATAGTGGATTAATTTTTTTTTTTTATATTTCTCTCTAACCGTGAAACCAATTTTTCACAAACGTGTATATATTTGAAGATATATGCATTCTGAAGAAAACCTTACTAGGGATTTTTGATTTTTTATTTCGTTGATGAATTATGAATGTTTTTGTATTGATACGCAAGAAAATTCGGAAAATAAGTGGTTTTAAAACTTAAAATGCATGTAAAATGATAAAAAGGGAAAAAATATAAAAAAATTGAGGCAAGGTTTTCTAGATAAATATACAAATTTTGTAACGGAATAGTGATTTTTGTCATTTTGATGTTTTACTATCAGTTATATGCTTCACAGGCAAAGCTGTAAATTTTTCACTAATTGCTTTATTAAAAAAAAAATGTTAATCAATCTATACATTTCAAAACATGTTGTGTCATTAGAGTAGATAATTATCTACAAAATAAGGTGTAATTTGTAAGAATCGAAGCAATAATGAGTGAGAAAATCAAAGTTTAATAAAATTGTAAGAAAAAGAGTTCACAGTCCCCTTAAAACTGTTTTACAACTAATTTTTAGCTAACCCCCCATTCCACCGTCGCTAGCTAGTCGCAACCTGAAGAAGTCGCGGGTATCAGAGACTAGGTTACGACAAAATGCTGATTTTTGGCCCCAAAAAATGGTGTCCCATTCCACCGTCGCCAAAGGTTACGACTTGGTGGAGACTAAATCCCCGGCGACCGTGAAAATCGGGGACCTGGTGGCGAGTGGCGAGTGGGGACTGGTGGCGGTTTAGGAAGACTTGATTACGACCAGATCTCGACATGGTAAAGAGTAGGTAGAGACTTAGTAGCGACATGTCCGTCATCATGGCGATGTGGTTACGACCTTATAAAGACCTGGTTAAGACCTGGTCTTGACCAGGTTTTTATTTAATCGCCACCAACTCACCACCAAGTCCTCATCGACTTTTTTAGTTGAGCTGCATGTCTGTGCAACTAAAAAGGGATGAGCTGTCGCCGGTGCGCCGGCGACTTTTTCGAAACTAGATAACGAGTAGCTTCCGACCTTGGAGACTAGATGAAGACATGGTAAAGACATGGTAGAGACATGGTGGCGACCATCAAGTCTCTATCTAGTTTCGGTACTGGTCGCGACAGTGGAACGCTAGGGTAAACAGTAATATGTGCTGTGATTTACTATGGGAAATACAGAAGTTGTCATGCAGCAGCATAGTGCACAAGAGTAACGCAATGGTGTGCTTTGTCCTGTTGGCTTCTTCGCTCTTCTTTGGCTTTGCAGATTAGTGATAGTCTCTTTTTGGCAGTGTATACGCTTGACGTACACAGTCTGATCAACGTAAGTAAAGCATTTACGTCAAACGTATGCTGCAAAGAGTGCCGTGTGTTTTTTCAAATACGACGTTGGAGACTTGGCTGCCATTTCACATACACACCCCCCTAACCCCCCCCCCCCCCCGCACACTATAGTTGTGACAATTTTAATTTTATCACACATGATATAGTTCAAAGGGTATATTTCAGGTTCTATTCTAAATCACTCTGAAAATTGGCGAAAATATCTTTTTAAAACTATGTTTTACAACTAATTTTTAGCTAAACAGTAATATGTACTGTGAGATTTTACCATGTATGGGGTCGAGACGAATACAGAAGTTGTCGTGCACAGCGCACAAAAGCCTGACCGTGCTATGCTTCATTCTGCCATGGCTTTTTCGCTCTTCTTGGGGGCCATGCACTTCTTTGGTCTTTACTCTGCAGATTAGTGGTAGACTCTTTTTGGCAGTTTATATATGCATGGCGTACACCGGTTGATCAAGTATGTAAAGCATTTACACAAAACGTATGCTGGAAAGACTGACTGCCATTTAGTTAAGACATTTAAAATCAATTTACACATGCATTAAAAACCCTTTGTTGCGGGTAATACATAAACTATAATGAAATCTGAATAGTATATCAACAGGACATTAATTAACGAGCAATATAAAATAAAATGTTTAACAGATTCAAAATCATTAAAAGTCATGTTTCCACAAAACGCTGTTTAAGCAGCATATCATAGATTTTTGTACATTAATAGGCCTTTAGTTGATAAATGCCGAATACGTTAAATTAGTATGCTGATAAAAAGCCTGTCTTGTTGTCATTTAGATTCTAAACTTTGAGAGATTGAACAGGTCAACGGTAAGGTCTCGGGGCCTCCTTCATATATTCCCGAGTTCGCCCAAGAAAGCTAGGGGGCAGCGTCAGAAAAAAAATCAAAAGGGCTGAGAGTCCTGAAAAGCCGAGCTTGAGAATGTTATGCGGCTGGGTGCAGAGTAAAATTTTCTTCAAATGCAGTCGGTAGAAATATAAAACAGTTAGCAACACATTGTCTACCCCTAGATAGATGACTAAATATAAATTCATCCCCCTTGATGATAGTCAGCACTGCATAACACTTTATAACCCATCCTATTTGTCTTTTTCCAGCTTATGGTGAGTCATAAGGCAAATACTAGTCTAGCACAATCATTTCATTTTCTCTAAAAATACTTCTTATCTGTGTACATAACTGTGTCAGCGACATAATAAAGCAAAGTTCTTGTTCGTCTAAACTTGTAGTGGGACAATTGGCCCCTTGGTAAGGCAAATCAATGGGTCAATTCTGTACTTGATGGGCCAATATTTTTGCGGTAAATTTTGACCATGAACAGTTATGCTGAGTAACCATGACTTATAGTGAAATAAAGTACAATGGTTTAAGTAATGTTTTTCATATTTTATTTATTCACACATCATAAGGCGGCAGTAATATTTTATCAGCATTTCCAAATCATTGATCTTAAATCAAGAACATTTGTTTCATTTTAAATAATATTTAACATGCATAGGCAGAAAAAAAACATCAACATGCATCACTTACTACAAATCTGTCTACACATTGCACAGTGGGTAAAACGATTATTTTTTTATAACTGTAAGCGCATTAATGGCGGTTTTACCCGCTGTTGCTAACCCTTTAAATAACTGATCAATATTGTTACACGGGTAGTTGTAGTGGCGTATTAATTTTGATGGCTACAATGTAATTGGGGTTTCCCCAGCTCATTAACATCGGCGAATGTCGGCTGCTTCAGTTTTATTGATAAATTCAAATTGGGCACTAATCTCAGAGCGTATGAATGTGCTTATAGTAGAGGTAGTGGCGGTGGACAGGGAACAGAATGAAACGGCTACGGCGACTATAAAGCTCGAGTCTTCTGCGGCTTCGGCTTTAAAAATGTCACGCACGTTCAAAAAATACACAAAGTAGCCCTGTCCCTCCGCGACGGACAGAAAGCTTGGTATGTTCTATTTCTGAATATGAGGATATGCTCAATGTCTGCAGAATAAACCTGTGAGCTTTGTTCCCACGTAAAGTTCAGTCACATGACGCCTGAATTAGCATCATGATTTACATATATAGTGCAGATTCTCACATTTGTATGGAACCAATGAATACATAAGACAGATATCTAAACGGGTAATAACAATACATTTTTAGCTATTGAGTGGATTTTTCGTCCATGTATCCTGGGGTATTGGAATGTATCGGAAGTGATACCGCGTGGTATTGGATGGGTCTCATCAATGTCGACATGATTTTCTTCCCAAAGACTTGCTTTACGACATGCCTGGACTGATAAGCAATAGCACGGAATCAGATTGATTTAAAACAAATGTGTTTGCTCATTATTAGGACATTGAAATGTGTGCTGCATGAACAAGCGGGGATGAATGGGTAGGAGCGTCACGGGCTATTTTATTTATATTATGTGTGGACTCTGCAAAAGGGCGAAAAATTCCTTTTAAAAAAAGTTTGTTTTACAACAAATTTTTAGCTAAACAGTAATAAGTACTGTGATATTTCACTACGGGGTCAAGACGAATATCGAAGTTGCCATGCGCAGTGACCAAGAGTAACACAGTGACATGCTTTGTCCTGTTGGCTTTTTCGCTCTTCTTAGGGGCCATGCACTTCTTTAGCTTTGCAGCTTAGTATAGCGGTAGTATCTTACTGCGATGTGCATTGATTAATAAACATTATAAAATAAACAATATTGCATAAGCAACCGTGCATACTTATTGACAGCAGCACAATTAGCAAAATTACTATGGATACTCTTTATTTTTTATTAAATTTACAATACAAGTGAAAAGGCTCCAAAAGAACATGTGCCATGTCTACACCCAAAGCAGCAATCAAAGGAGGATAGACTTTACCCTACCAAGTTTGATTATAATTTAATTTAGATGTCACAAGATCCCTTGGGGGAGGGGGTAATGTGGTATGATGTTGGGCCTGTTGATCCCGACACAGACAACGATGAACTAATACTATAAAAATACGAGTTTATATGGAAAATAAAAGAAAATATATATATATACTAATCAGACACTTAAGACACAGGCATATGAATACACGAGTACACCAATATATACTTAGTTCCAGAAGCACAAACAAAGTTCATTATCCCATGGATGTCTCTGACTTCTTGCCACGCCCAAATGTCCTGATAAGTCGTTCTAAATCTGGTCGTAGTCCTTCTCACAAGTTAGTTTAGCACTCTATATACTTCCACAATTCCCAACACGTAACGCACGGTCATATGTTGCGGGCCCAGAATGATTGGGCGCCCAGCTATTTGCCAACTTCCAAAGTCATATCTTTCCAGAGGTTTCCAACTTTCCACCAAAACTAGTTTCTCACAACATTAATTTCCAAAATATATTTATAATAGTTTCACACTTTTCCAACCAAACTTTCCAACAAATTTTCCACAACATTAATTTCCAAAATATCTTTTACTAGCTTTTGTTAGGTCTCCAGTGCGCGAGGTTGCAGCAACCTCGCTGAGTATAAAGTAGCCATAAGTAAGTTGCACTGGACTAGGTTTATTATCCCTCTGTTACACACACCTTGTTGTTGTTCCTTCTTAAGCCCACTGTAGGATTAGGGACTCAGTACACTTCAGTACTGAGACTTGGCCATTAGGGCCTCAGTTTCCTTGTAGACGCTAGTCGGATAGCATGTAGGGCTGGTAACCTATCCCTTTGGGGATAGGCCCTCTTTACTTATCTGACGGGGCTAGCCGGTGGCAAACCCCCTCCTCCAGCGCCTGGGACCGCGTGGCTTCGTAAAGGGGACGCCCTGATCGTTGCGTGTCAGCACCGGTGCGAAGTCCCCTCCGTGTAGGGGCCAGTCGTGTAACCCGGGCTAGTCACCAGGCCTCCGCCGATACACTGGTTGGCGGCCTGTACGTGGGGTACCAGTTAACACAACGAGGAGTAGTAAGGGAACCAACATCGTCCAGGGATCAGTCGTCAGGCGCGCGTCCTAGCGTTGGCTAGTGGCGTAGCGTGCAGCACAGCCCGCGGCCCAGGGACATTGCGACCCTGGAGCCGCGACCGATTCCACTTTGTTTACAGTTTGGTGCCGTGACCAGGATCTCACGACTGTACACGCCGTTGGGCGCGATACGACTGGAGATCTAGTCACCATGTCCGACCTAACGTCGGAGCGGTGGTTCGCGGGAATCGCGAACACCGGGTCCGCCCGCAGCTAGCTTGGAGGGCGCTCGGGATCCTCGCCACCGCTGGGTGGAAGGGGAGCGAGAAGTCGCACTTCGACCAGTAGCAGAGTCGCAAAGCGACACATGTAGCACCACGAGAGGACCGACGCGAGTCCCGCCACTATATGTCGGAAGGGGAGCGAGGTCGGGTACCACGCCGAAGAGCGAACCAAGCGACGAAAGGTCGCGAAGGAAGTTCGCCGACCATCGAGTGAGACTAATCTCTCACCACCAGTGACGCGCAGTCGCAATGCTCTGACCCTGAGATGGAGTGGTTTGACGGGCGGGGTGCAGGCAGACCGACTGGTCCGTACTGCCTCCCAAACGCAGCTACTGCCGAGGGCCGGGTCATTGACAACCACGACTACAGAAGACCCCGTGCGGACATCGTTCGATGCGGGGATGAAGTCTCTGCCAGGCGTGCCCGTGGTACAACACGACCAGAACCCGCCGCCGCCCCCGCAAGGGGACGGCGACCGGGCGACTGAGAAAGGAGTGGGTGCGACTTCCCAGGAAGTAGAGGAGCCTGTTCGCAAGTCTACAGTGTCTCGGGGTAGTGTTCACTATTGATAATGTGGATCCTTACATCTTCGATTATTGATATATTATCGATGTCCAGGCCTGCAAATTCTAATATTGAGACATCTCGGTAGAATTTTTACCTTGGGTGTCACTGCCACTGCAGGGTGAGGATCAGCCACTCATCAGCTCGTATTGACAAGTAAAAAACTTGTCGACGTAAGAAGTTTTAGTAACTCGTCCTTTTGTCGAATAGCAATTCTACAATTTGGCATATAGGTAGAGTTTCGGCAAGGAGGACAAGTACATTTTTTTGCAGGACCAGTACATATTTGACGGTTTACTTATCTTGCTGACAAGCAGCAATTTCCCACCTAATCCTGACCTTGCACTGACTTTATGGGACCCTATAGGATAGTACCCGGTACCACACAGTAAATTCATTATGATTTGCCTTATCTTAGATTATTGGCAATATTTTCATGCTGTATTGTATTCGATATATTATCTATTTCTATAAGTAAACATGGGCAGCCATGGTCGATCCAGCTATTGTCATGTTAGTTGGCAACGATGCCGTAACTTGGCAATGGGCATCATATAAAGTAATCCTTTGAAACACTCTGGATACACTCTCATAAGTGTTTCTACATTTTCTATTCGGGCCCATAATTTGATGACCTAGACATTGCACCTAAATTATTCTTATTTGGTTCCCTACTTTTTATTACTAATGGGATTACCTGCAATAAGTTTCCTATTGTAGACACAAATATTTTATCATTTTCACTATGTTTTTTTACTTTTGGTATACACATTTTTTGATTTACATACACTCACAATTCCTAAAGCTATGCTGTCCTGACAGCTCAATATTGCTGTACCTACTGTCTTTACTACAAAAAATTTGCAATATCTCCAATCTGACTGTTCAAATTTACATTTTAGGCCAATAACCCCTTCCTGCTTTAGTTCAGTACCGTTTACAGCTGTTAATTTACATGAACTACTATTCAATAGCCTGCCTAACATGTGTTCATTAACGTTTGGGTATAACTGCTTTAGGCATCTATATGGTAGTACATTGCAGTTTGCACCAGTGTCACTTTTTACTTGAAAGTCATACACATTAGATGTTCTTGGACATTCCAAACTTAATTTACACATTATTTGGCTCATACCGTGAGACATGTCATTGTATAGTCTATCATAACTACTAACATCGTTCACTCTAAAAATAGTCTTTTTACTCACATTGTCCATGTCCCAGGGGTACTTGCTGCGCCTGGTGGTGGGCTTCCTGTTGGGCTCTCCCACTCACAGTCAAGTTACTTGACCTGTCTGTGTCGGTCTCTGGCTGGCTGCCTGTGTCCGTGCTGTACGGCTGTCTCTTGTGGTGCCACCCGACTGACGGTTCCGTTGTTTGCACACTTCCGAACCCGCAAAATGTCCTACTGCCTTGCATGCGATGCATGTCTTCTTCCATGCCGGGCACTTCCGCGGCGGGTGTGTCATCCTGCAGAACCTGCATGGGGCTCTTGCCGCTCCTGTTTGGTTGTTTACTAGCTCCACGACCTTCTGCTTATTGACGTCAAGTGTGTGCACTATTCACCAGGGATGCCTCGTATGCTACCGCCATCTCTGCCGCTTTTTTTCCACTCGAGGCCGTTCCCTTCGGCTATCAGCTTTTTACGAGGCCAGGCCACTGTGTCCCCCCGTATCAGCTGGAACGTGGCTGCTCTGTCCCGGCCTTTTGTGCCTTCAAACTGTCCTTCATTCGCTTTTTTGTCTTGATTTTCAACATGAAATCTTTCACGCTCTGATCTGTGGCTTGCATCATGCCGCACAACTCCAATCGGGCTACCCACATATTCGCAGTCGGTCATGTATGCCTCAAATTTAGCAAATACTTTGGAACTGTCCTGCTTATCGGCGTCTTCCATATTCCATGACTGAAATAGTTCCATTCCCTGGTCTCCCGTGGATACCATAATGTAGTGCCATTTTAATTGTTCCTCAGTTTTATTTATCACAAAGAAACTGTCCATCGCCATTTTCCACTTGTCAAAGCACCTCTTCTGGTTGCCTTCCTCCCATTTTAACTTAGGTAATGGTATCTGCCCATGCCTAAACTCATGTCCTGCTTCTTCGCCCATTTTGCTTACTTAAAATATCCACTGCACTACACTTTATCACTAATTTTTCGGAGACTGTCCTTTTAACCGCTGCCACCATGTTATAGTTTCCAGTGTACGTGTGCAGAGAGTCCACAAAGTAATATTCAGATATTTTAATTATATCCACCAAGCATACAGACGTTCACACATAAAGAATAAGATCATATCATTTGCTGTGCAATATATACAAGTGCTGGTCTTGTACTACTACAATACAATGAGTCTATTATCGGAAACCCTTATATAGCCTGGACGTAGAACATTCGAGAAGCATCTATTAATAGTATAACCTGTATAAACCAGTATGTACCAATGTTGAGATGTCAAGGTGTGAGCCTGATTAATACATGTGCCTATGCTGCAAGTACAGTTTATAGTCAGCAATATGTGTGTGTATCAAACTTACAATACATTGCCAAGGTACATACTATGACATATGGGGAATTATTGAATATTTCCAAATCAATGTTATTGCTACCTCTTTTAACATCTAAAAGATACGGGACTTCAGGCAATTCTTCACTATCAACAACTGCAACTTGCTGACATATAGGAGCTGCAATCACCGACCTAGCCTGCACTAACTGTCCACTGAATGGAGGAATTTCAAGGTCGTCTAGAGCTGTAACTTCTCCAAACACTCCATTAGATAGATTTTTCCAAATGACTTGAGACAAGTCTAACAGTTTGCATGGCTAATTTTAGAGCCGGGTGCTGAAAATCAGTTATGTGACTGAGTTTGCACAAGAAATTTGTCCCTATGAGAAGGGGAACTCTACTATTGTAATGGGTGTCTGGTACAATTAAGACTGGTATTTTCTCACATTGAAATTTTCCACTGGCTATTGGTATGGCTATAGTAACGTCAATGAAACCACAGTAAGGCAGGCTATCGCCTGACACAGTGTCAATTCGGACTAGATTATTGATATCATTCAAAGGTATATTACCAAAATGCTCAGAATAAAATTTATGGGATAGAGAAGATATTTGACTACCTGTATCAAGCAGTCCTATAGTTTGCATAGTGGCTGTGGTGGTTCTGGGAGGATGCCGGGTATGAAGGGGTCCGCCCCATGCTGCAGTAGAACTGGCACCAGCTCCCCATCTTTTCATTTTCGCCGCCTCATGGAGCACTGTGTTACCATCGTCATCCTGCACGTTGATGTTGTGAGGAGAAATCAGCTGGGTGATGATGTCTGCTGAGGCACCACGACATGAAGCCACATGTAATGGGGTTCGATTCCGGTCATTACACAGGTTGACATCAGCCCCGTGCTGCAGTAGAACTGGCACCAGCTCACATCTGCGACTTCTCACTGCCACATGGGGCACTGTGTTTCCATAATTATTCTGCACGTTGATGTTACTTGATGAGATCAAACTGGTGACAACGTCCGTTGGTGCATTGTTGGAAACTGCCTTCAGGAGAACCAGTTTGTCCTCACTGAGGATTTCATCGCTGGATTTTGTTTCCTCCATCTGCTTCCGGCTGTATCCTTATTGTTACTCACTTTTGGAAGTGGATTCTTCCACTTTGGAAGTGGATTCTTCCACTTTGAAGTGGATTCTTCCACTTTGGAGTGGATTCTTCCACTTCAATTTCCATCGCAGTCTCAGTGTCTTTGTGGCTGCTATTGGAGGATTCGTTCTTGTTATTGATTGGTCAGTAATTATGTTTATTATCTTATATTCTTATAACTAAATCTGCATTAATCAAATCCGTAATAGGGGCTTAGTTTTTACCAGCATAAATTCCATAAGCATGGACTGTACCAGGCAGAACACACTTTCCTTGCTATTGCAGAGAAGGAACTTTTCAACACTTGCCACATTCAGTACATTTGTATGGTTCGTCTTGTGATTTCAAGCGTCACTTCAACCTAGGATTATAAATTGACAGGATTGGTCCGAACAGAGTCTCACAGACATAAAAAGTCAGACAGTATCCATTTGAGTTCTAAATCTGCACTGTGCAGTGAATATACCCAGAAAATTAACGCTACTGCCGTTCACGGCTTTGGTTGATCAGCACTGGGTTTTAACAATTTCACAATTTCGTTATCACTAAGTGACTATGGCTTGGAATAAGCATCTCATTACACGCATGGGAAGCAAATTACAGTTAGCACCTGTATCACATTTCATGCTACAGTCAAATATTTCAGATGATTGCGACTTCGCAATTTACCGTGCATATTAGCTGAGACATTTGTCTCCTATTGTTTTTACACAGTCGATATTGTTCAAACGTGCTGTACCGCATCTCTTAATGATGTCCTGGTCCCGCATTATGCGTCATCGCTGTCATCTGACGTCGGTGACGTCCTGATCGGGGTGGGGCTCGTTCCCCCTCTGCCACGGTCTCGTGCGTCGCGCCGACACTTTGGTGCTGACGACCGCTGGCCAACCCTGCTGGTCTTTTCCTTTTGATGGTTGCCGTGGAGTTTTGCTGAGGTGTCCTGCACGCCGCGTTGGCAAAAGTGCCCAATAGCGCCACACACGCTCGGCACTTCTGCTTATAGGCTGGGCACGCTCCCTCT